>JAGDQP010002896.1:31492-76124 GCA_022664845.1 Lepisma saccharinum
ACACACACACACACACACACACACACACACACACACACACACACACACCCTTGGTTGCAAGATTTTCAGTCATCTCATAACTGGGACACCAATAAAACTAGTACTACAGCTAGGAGACTTTTCCTCACTAATAAGATTTGACAGGACGGGGTCAGATGTGACCATGAGTCGGAAGAAGAATACATTCTTCAATGTTTTCTCTCGCGAACACTTCCCTGCGTAGCGTTCACTATACGCTTTACTATGCTTGTTTCGTGCTTCATTAGACACGTGATCTATGGGCAGAGAGGCAACATCTTTAATAGAAGAAGTCGATTTATCAATACCTTATGCACGCTAAGAGGTATGTAGTACCATGGATATAAATTGATATATTATTGGATGTTATCTTCTGTCAACTTCTTAAATTCTCTTACGTCGATTTTGATAAGATAGAATTCATAGTATTGTGGCGCATGGAAAGTTTGTGTTAAATTTCCTTTCATTGTTACTAGGTCTTGCTGTACTTGTAAGAGTTAATTTAGAACAGAGATAGAGCAATTTGGTAGTTCTTCTGGAGTTCCTAAAGAAATAACATAGTAAAGGCATTGTTCCTAAAAAAGAACAATAACATTTTACAGCTGGCCATCTCGGGCTCCTGGCCTTAATTCTTGAAAATACCTAGGGAGGAGTCTGATTAGTCTAGGTGTGAGGATACCTTTATATTTCCAATTCTGAATGGATTTCGAGAAGCGATTTCTTTTCAATAAATTTTATTTAACAATTAAAACAATAACAAATAAATAAATAATAAGGTAACAAGTTATCCTGAGAACTATGGAATTATTTTGGCAATTAAACTTTCACAAATATAAATTAGAACGAACTTCGTGAGACGAAGCTCTCAATCCATTTAAGGGAATTCGTAAAGGGAGAGTTACAATAGTGATCTTTTCTTGCGTTACAAACAAATAATAAGATCCACATAAACAGTTAATTCACAGTAACCAAATTGGAGAATACTCAATCCCTCAAGTTCTAACTTAAATTACTTACAAAGAATATGTAGAATAAGAATCGATCGAATAAATTTAACAGAGAGACACAGAGAGAGAGAGAGTGTGTGTGATGGAAGTATATTTATACAAGAGTAATCATATCATCTCACATAGCCAAAGTCATCTTAGGATTCAGTAATCTCCTAGCAATAGTTTCTTTTGTCATTTTTCTTAACAAGCAGGTCGTTATGTTCCGTATGACCTGTGACCAAAATTACCTTAACTGTTGCAATTATTCCGTACTAGAACTTCACTCTATTCCTTCCCGTATCTTTAAGACAGTTAATATAACTACTTCTAAATTTTCCATCTCAAAATAGACAATTTGAAACTTGTGTTATTTCTTAATGCAAAGTTTAATGAAATATAATTGGTAAAGAGATTCTGAATTAATTTAAGCAAACAAATACTAATACTCCATATCAATCTCGGTATGGCGGGTGATAGAAAAACATGATTCTAAATATTCTAAGTCTACTAGGTAAATTGAAATAGATCTGACCTTAATGGTAGCTGCGATGTTCGTCGTTCGTCTTCTATTCACACACTGACATAACAAGAAAAATATGACTAGCATTTTAAGTACTTTCTGATTGACTTCGTTTCCTCTGGAAATTTCGACGTGACGTTAATTGTTGTGTTATCTTCAGAGAATTAGTGATTTCACATTTTGTTTATTTCAACCCAAATTACGTCTTTTAATTTTTTAGGGAAAATAATTTAATCTAGCGGTTAGAAATGAAGGATAGAAGAGTCCATCTTTCCTGTTGATCAATTCTGAAAGCATATCATTCCGGAGCCAACTTCAATTTCGTGGTTTCCAGAATTCCGTTGTTACAACAACAACATGTTTCTCATTTCTTTAACTAATTGCCAAAATAGCTTTGCAATCTATACCACAAGATCCTGTTGAGTTATGATTTCTTTATACATGCGATTCATTCTCAAGACAGAAATAACCTTCATTTTCGTTGTCACATATCCTTTCTTGCAAAGACGGTTTATGAACCATAGACCGTTATTATTCCGTATTACTGATAGGGCACAGTGAATGTGGATGGATTTACCGATTTCTTCTACAATGAATTCATTTCTTTCTAGCTGGCACCGCAGACATAGCACTTCTTTGTTGTTTTGGTCAAACTTGCCATCTATCATGGTGTGCTTCATTTCTGAAAAACGTCTTTTTCCTTCTCACTATAAGGAAAACAGGTTGTGATTTTGAATAAGTTGGGAAATGAAAAATATGGAAGGAATATATTAAATATTCTGAAAACTGATTATTTAATTTATCTGCCACAGTATGAACGGTAAGAGCTGTATCGATTTCGAAACCATAGGAAAGAGTTTGATGAAGTATGACTCAACTTGAAATCAGGTCTTGATCAATGATTGTGATAATGGTGAGATCTCGTTATATAGAAGAAGAAACCTACTCATTGAGTTACCGTAATCAGTATTTTCGCTGCCTCCAGGATTTGGTTGATTCATTATTAGGGACAATAGAATTTCGTGAATAAAGGTGTTTGAATTTCGTGAGTGAATTAACCACCTGCTAATACTGTTATTTATTTATTTATACAAGTTTTTCACATACTTCTGGCACATTTGCAATAGTTCCAAATTTTAATAACCACATGTACAACTTTGAAGGAATTTATTTCTTAATCATTCAGCTGAATTTTCATAGGCGTATGGTGAAAACAGATCCAAATTTGTCATGGTCAAATTTGTTCCATTGTTTGTCAGCACACAGGAAATCTTCGAAAACAATTCCTCACAGTCTGCATTTGCAACTGATTTGCTGTGTCTGATAGCGACATTTTTGGTGCAATGATATTTTACGTGTTCGATTTGTTTTCACAAATCCTTTCACCGCTAATACCGTCAAACGCACACAACGAATGTCCTTGTGAAAATGTAGTTCGATTTTCTCAGTTACATAGCAAACCATGTTCGCAAATTTGCTGCTGTCAATGGAGAATAAAGTGTACTACATTCTAACATTCTCTGTGTGACTCGAATCTTATGATGGGTTATTCAAAGCGAATTGTATATTTTTTGTTGTTTAGGCATTATTTTCGTGAATGAATGAATAAAAATAGTATAATTTCTTGAGTAATCCTCAGAATTCGTGAGCGGAAGCAAAATGTCCTAATTTCGGGAGTTTTTTGTGAGTTAAAATTATTTTCACGGAACGTTAACAGGTATCTACTCCATACGATTTCTTTAGTGTTTAAAATTTTCGCGAGTTCACGAGTTGCGAAATTCTACTGTCTCTATTCATTAGTAAGCCCAGCTACTGCTAATACCCACTCTGGATCATTTTTTTTCATTTGTTTAAATATTTTTCTCCTTCTGTCTTCTTACCTGCCACTTTAACGACTATTCGGTATGAGTCACTCAAAAATAGAATCCACGCATCTAGGATTGATAGGTTACAGTGAATGTGGATGGATTTACCGATTTCTTCTACAATGAATTCATTTCTTACTAACTGGCACCGCAGACATATCACTTCTTTGTTGGTTTGGTAAAACTTGCCATCTATCATGGTCTGCTTCATTTCTGAAAAATGTCTTCCTTCTCACCCAATTTAATGGTTGTTGGTCTAAGTTTGTTCTTCTCTATCTTGCACATTTCTGCGGGTTACTTCTGACGTCTTCTTCTTGAAGTCCAATCATATGAGTCTGCAGAAATGGTTGGATGTTTTCTCTTTCTATATTAACGATATTGTGTTCCAAAACAAAGTGTGTACATCATATTGTGTTTTGAAAAAAAAATCGTGTGTATGAACATTTCACATTATAAGTATAATTTTTCAACAAACGGTCAGGGATGAACATTTTTTTCACATTCGTGTATGAGAGGCATAAAAGTACTGCAATATGACGATTTTCGGGCGGTACTCCGTAGCATTTTTTTTGTAGCTCCATCATAAAATTACTTTTTCAACAAATTCTTCACCTTCGCCTACCTTTACTAAAAATACATTGCGCCACTGATACGTATCACATGATAAATCTATGTGTCATTATGAAAACTAGAAACTTGAACAAACATAATAATGTATAATACGTGCTGGAAAACAGTCCATCCTAGGGAAAATCGTATAAATAAAACTGATAACAAATTGCAATTTAATTTCACTAAAATACACACTAACATGTTCACACTTCAAGAGTTGTTGACTGGACGAGAAGGATCACAGCTCAGGTGATTTTCAGGTGGTTTGGTTATTATTCTTTATAAATATGGAGTCAGTAACATTTTAAAGGACTTCAACAATGAATTTTGTCGCGATATTGAGAGATTCTGAGCCATTGTGCATTGGTATTACAGAAAACGGTGGTTCTATATACTTACACCTCTAAGTGAAAAAACAAACCTTGTTTTTAAAGTTATCTGGTAAAATCTGTACATTTAGTACAATTTGGATACACTTGAACAGACTCCATGGACCTGCCGGAGCTAAGTCGACCTTATCGGGATGCCCCAGCAAGACAGTAAGGACAAAGCAAGTCCCACTTGGCCAAATCATTGCTTGAGAGGTGACTTGGAAGAATGCTTCAGGACACAGTGGAAGCTGCTGTACAAACGACACCTTGCCATGCACTACAATTCAAAGATCAAGAAAGGAGTACGAGATAGCAGATTCTTAATTGGACTCCAGAAACTTCACCAAAGAACCATTCAAGTTCACCAAGGCACCAGGGATTTTGGTTGAGTTCAACAAAGCACCAGAACTGGTGGGTTCGGCCACAAGACCCATTGCTAATCGCATATAACGGACCAAGGAACTTGAAACAGTATTTAACGCAAGCAGCCTTAAAACAAAATAACTGACGATTTACAAGGTTTAACCATGAAAAACACAAAGTATGCCAAAATAATAAAAAAAGAAAGAACTGTCACTTGGCAAACATGAAAACGGCCGTTTCGTTGACCAAAACCTATGAGCATGTCCAGGAGACAAAGACAAGTGAAAAAAATACGCGAAAACCATCAAAAAATCTACAGAATAATTTTCACCCCAATACCAAAAAGAAAAATTGGAAGCCACAATTAATGTATCAAAGGTTAAACAGAAGCGGGAGGATGACCACAAAATTAAAACGTTCTAAAACTAAGGAAAATAATTGAAAAAGAATATAAATTCTAAGACAGTAACTCTCAAAAGGAGTCCATTGGAAATAACTTGGCGAAAAATGTACAAATCCACATATAATAGATTAAGAAGATATAATTTTCTTTACATTTATTATGATTTGAATAAAAGACCTAGACCAAGTCTCTTTGAATATATTACGCTGATTAATAATATTTTCATAATCATGCCCAGTTTGTACAGTCAAATTTCAACACTATAGTAAACTTCTTCTTCTCCTCTCTTTCTTTCTTTCTCTCATTCTCCTCTCTCTTTCTGTGTTAATTGTTTCCTTGCCTGAAAATGATTTGTAGTCTCTGCACATCAAAGACTAAGGTTTAGTTTTTCTTTGGGGTGTATCTAAACATTTTGGGGTGTGTAGGCAAAACCCTGACCAGACTTTGCCCCAGGATTTTTAGGTTAGGGGGATGTTGAAATTATCAGAAGAGTGTAAGAGAAATTTATATCAACTTCTCTCTATCTCGCAGTTAGGAATTATATATGATGATGTTCATTACAAACTATTTCTGGCAGGCAGGAGCGCAACAATATTACACAGTTTATCTCGTATCAAGATAAACTAGAATTAAGAATATTATATTTCTATGGAAAATGCCGATGAATCACAAACTATCATTTTGCATGACCATAGTATGTGTTTACATGGGTCACTAAAAGTTTTGGACAGTTGCGTACAGCAGACGTATTAGTTAAATTTTTGAGGAAATTAGTTGTGAGACCTACAGCACCGAATTTCATTTAAGAAATATGTGTGAATAAAATTAACATGGAAACATATTCCTATGATATTTTACATAATATAAAAATGAATCTTTTAAATATAGAATTACGACTAACCCCAACAGGCTGTTCACTGAGTTACATTTATGGCAAACTTCAATCTTACTTATCACCGAGGCTACAAGATACAATAATGCTAGAATCCCTTGATGAAGAGAACAGTTGTTCGAAATAGTTATTGCCCTACACTTCTGGGGCACCGAGCTGAATGTTGCAGTTTGCTGAAAAAAATATACCAAATGTCAGAAATGCAGCAATTGGTATTAGTGCAAACTACGGTTTTATATAGGGTACCATCGGTCTATTTTGATCAGAGCGAGCTATCGATTAGAAGGAAAAACAGGTCAATACCGTCAGGCGTCATAAGTTGCATGATTTTCTCCCAACGGTACTCCAGCCGATCGAGTGAAAGCTGAAAAAGAATCTCGGAAATCATAATCGTAATGAACCTGTTTTTCCCCGCTGCTGGATATATAGGCGTTTGATCGAAATGGGCACGCACAGCAAAGAAAATCAGATTGAACGACTCTCTAATTTATAACCTGACGAAGAAGAATAAACTACACATGAGATTGAAGTCTTAGAGAACAGTCCTTTCCCTAGCAGGACAAAATATCGGACCAAAATCGGCCCGATATCGACCGATACCGAACATAGTTGGCCAAGTATTGGGCCGATATTGCCCCATATCCTGTGTTGCTGCTGGGTTCATTCTGCTTAGACGTAAACCTAATACTTTAATCCTCACAAAACCGTGAAAATTTTCAAGCAGAACCTAGATAGGCATTACAAGAGGGCACTGCATGAGACAAAATCAAATTTATAGAAATACAAAAGGGCCCTCGCAAAATCAAAAGGAAGTGATTTGACTTCAGACATATGATGCATTGTATATGATAGCTTGCTGGTAATGTCCAGGAGGTTCTAGAACTCCTTAAAATCAAAACAAAATGAAGCCTGAACTCAAAACAAAAACATGCAGTAAATACAACTAAATCAAGATAAAACATCATTATCAAACACATGGACAAATCAGCGGGGTGAAAACCCTAGAAAACCAAGACTATGAAGAAAATACATTGCTAGAACCAAAAAATTAAAATTTTAAAATAAGGGAATGGAAAAAGAAAATAAATTCTAACAAATAAACGTTCTTTCCTAACAGTAGAAAATCTAGACATGATATATATGTTCTGAAAGTACACAAACATAATAGTATAAATGTGGAGCCCTAGCGGCAGACGACAAAGGGTATAGAAGTTATGAGAGTTTAAAAATAACAGTGTAGTCTATGGTTGATTATGGAGTCAAAACAGAAGTCATGTGGAGAAATCTGCATTCCAAGGTCATCATCAAGGTATCCAGCCTTATAAAATGCAAATCTGATCATGTTTCTGAATCGTGGTGCCGAAAACTGGAACAAGGTGAATGATTAAACCTTCAAAAACCTGTCATGATGCCCGATTTGATCCGGCGTCTCCGAAATCACTGTGTCAATAATGTATCTGATGAACGACTTATATTGGTGAAAGAAGTGAACGTCCAAAGGTTGAATAAGACCAGTACATCCGCCAGTAATTCAAGTGTGACAAATTAGCTTTTGGTAAGTGTGCACACTGGGAGCAGAGTGTTCATATGACTCATGCTATCCTTTCGGATCTACACATTGACTGTTAATCCAAAAACATTGTCAGTGTTTAACGCGTGAACTGATTTCCCATAAAATACCCTGCTTCAAGTTGAAATAAAACCGTTTATTGTAGTCTACTTTCTAATATATAGGCGATAATGTGTTTCTAGGTATGTGATAAATTACGTGTGCTTGTTTGAAAAGGTTTCAATCAATAGAAATTTAGAAATTGCTTCTATGTGGCAAATATATGTTTTTCCATAGACTACACTGTTACCTTTAAACCCTCATAACTTCTATACCCTTTGCCGTCTGCCGCTAGGATTCCACACTTATACTATTTTGTTTGTGTACTTTCAGAACATATATATCATGTCTAGATCCCCGATTGTTAGGAAAGAACGTTTACTTGTAAGACCAACGAGGCAAACAAATGGATCTGAAACAAGAGTTTAAAGAGAAAAAGGGAAATCAAGAAACTCGTACAGAAATCCCCTAATAGAGTCCTGCTTGGCGAAAGTTGTACAGAAAGTGTTCATCAACACATGACAAAGTATGGTCTACTGTTCTGTATAGTAAACTAAAACTTGACAGGAGGTATACACATAATGCAAACTAAATGTATACACCCTCCCTCACATACGAAAAGAGATAACTGTCGTAGGTAGTGAGTAAGCAGGATAAACTGACAGACACACAGAGAACTCGTAAATTCATACGAAATACATTGGAGTTTGATCCACTACATAAGACAACAGATGTAGAGATGATATCTTCTAATTGGATGATCTGTTAGCAGGTGTGAATGAAAGGATCGGGCTTCACGCCTGGCGTAACTGTCTGAAATGTACAAGAATCAACATCGTGATTGCTGAATCTGAGTTGGCAGAGCCAATCTCTGTCTCTCTTTCTATGATAATGGTTTGCTTACTCGAAAATGATTTGTCGACTTCACATCATAGGCGAGGGCTTAGTTTTCTTACGGGAGGTGTACCTTAGAATTTAGGGGAGTTGGGAAAGTATTAGGGCGTGTTGAGAGGGTGTTAGGGGATATAGGGAAATTCCTGTGTGGGTCTACTAATAAGCAATGTGATATTTATTGCCAAGAAATCGACATAATAGAGGAAATGAAGGAGGACATATTACTGTCGATTGTTAGCGCTGATATTTATATAAGCTCCACCGAAGGCACTAATAGATTCACAATTGAAATAAACTAAGGAACACATACAGAGTTCGGTATAATTATGTTACTGAAAGTAATGTATTTCGCCAGTTGAAACATCAAATGTGTCATTCTATTAATTACTACGGTACCGATTTGAATCAACAAATAAACAAATGGAGATATGTTGACGTCACAGATAAATCATTAAAATAAGAGTTTCTTTTGGGTGCATAGATAACATTAGGCAACGTCAACTTTTGTCCGAAAACAAAATCTTGCAATGCACAAAATTTGCATAATGATACGAAATGATCTATTATGATATAAGACTAAATAATCGACATTTAAACGGGAAACACAGGAAGATGGAACACATCAGACCGGAATCGTATCAGGACAAAAGAGTATATTCAAACCTAGGTGATTCGAACAGAAAAATTCCAATCTACTAAGGGAAAGGTTAATTGTACATTGTACTTACAACTTCATGATCCAAATAAATGAACGGCATACGGGAAATGTTATAACATTGCAGGGTTTACAATCATTGGAAGGTTGCTTGCCGCCGAAGGAACAGGTTACATAAGATAGGACAACACATCTCACCTGCCGATGAGGTAGGAAGCCGGAAGTAGATCAGGCAATTAATATTATCCTATAAGAAAAAACATTGACGGCATTTCGGTGACAAGAAAGTTTGCAACAGAGAGCTATTCCGATATCCATCATGGTTACTTACTTGTGTGTTTAATAACAACACAACAACGCGGGTGAACGTACTATTTATCGTTCTTAATACTAACAAGAAATTGCAACAGTCTTCTTTCTCTTTCATAATTTCCGTCAAAAATACTTACCATTGCAACCCTCTGTATGGAACGTTCCGTCTCGGTATAACACAATACTTAAAACAATTAGTTTATCTTTTAATCAAGTCTCTTTCATTGATCCACAGAAATCATTCTTCTTAGTGAACCCCTCTCTCACCATGATTATTCTGGCATGCACTTGTTTTCCAGAATCTATGCCATCACTCAAAGTAAGCTTCTTTCATAGATACATGAAGTTCGATGTACTTGTACGTACTAGATACTCTTATCCAATTTTGATTTTGGCTATGTTTTTGTTGCAATTACTATTTCCTTTGTTTCCTTTACCTTTATATTAATTTCATGTTCCTCCAGTTTTCGTTCAGCTGCTTTAACTTTTTATATGTTTCATTCTCTGCAACAAGAATCACATCATCTCTAAATTTAATGCATTTAATTTTTTCACCGTTCTCTCCAGCCTTTAATGAAAAGTTTCTTGACAATCTCTTCCAGATAAATAACAAATAAAATTAAGTAAAAAATGAGAAGCAGATTGAACACTGCATAATAATAAATACATAAGACAAAGATAAATGTAACTCATACGGGACAAATTATTTCATTAAAACCAAGGGTAGAAAAAATTGTATTGACCTACTAACATTAATAATTTTCTTACTCAAACTTTCTGGTATTGTGTGAGGTAATCTGAAGCATATACTGTATTATCATCATAGTTAATTTTTATAACTTAATACTAGAATTGCCCCAAAGAAATAACACATAAGTTAGGCAGTTTCATTCGGTATTCAATGCAATCAAGGTACAATGATATACTGTCTCACATAGCCGAACTCACTTATTCGCAAATGTGATTTACAATTAAAATTGTTTGCATAAATAAATATGTAATGACAACAAATACTTCCTTGTACAATTATCACAAACGTAGTAACAGCACCATGGTTTAATGTTATATTCATAATGGATTTTGTTTCGCTTTGAATCATCTTTACCTTCGTTGTTCTATTTTATTTTTTGACTGCGTAGTCAAGTTAATAAACTATGTATATACAGTATGCATGGATTTAATTAATTTATTACTCAATTTTTGTATATTTTGGGAAGTTGCCCCGTATTGTAAGGTTAGTTTGTCACACATTTCCCAAATGTTCATTAGAAACTTGACTGCAAACTTAAATAAACTTTGCCATGGTTAGTGAGATTCACACCTCTCGTTTGCTAGTACAAGTTCTTTTTTTAGTGTGATGCAAATTTTCTTTGTTATCTGGATTGGTAACCGCTTTCTAATATACAGATGCTGCAATTGTTAGTTACAGCAGTGTTTTATTGTTAATATTATCTTAAGATTTTAATATTATAGTAAGTTGGAAAGAGTGAAACAAAAGTTATAAGCAGTTATATCAGTTAATCAGTTAAGCCGTCTAAAGTCGAGTCAACGACACAGCGAGTCGCTCAGAGAACCGTCTTTGGACGATAGAGAATTACTGACAGTGGCAAAAAATCACGATACAGGTAAATGCTATTAGACGAAAATCCGTAGCAAATTGATGCAATTTTAGGGCATCTGTCTGTGTGTCTAACGAGGGAACATTCCCAACTGATCAGTCGATATTAATATGAAATATTTTTTTTATCGTCTTTATTTGAACGTATATATACTGGAAATAACATTAAAAGACCCACACGATCTGCCTCGCAATACAGCCTTGTAGTTCACAAACCGTCAAGGTAATGAAGTATCGTAGTACACAAATGTGGATTGGTGGGACAGTGTTACATTTTAGTGTATATACATCACATCTTGAAATCAATACAGCCATATTGGATGGAGGTCAATTTTTTTTAATGGCAAGTAGGTGATATGGCATATCAAACAATATGATAATGTTCCCAGAATGTCATTATATGTGTCAATTTGACCTACCTCTTAAGGTATTCGAGTTATCTTCACTGGGAATTTGCCGTTTAATATATGAATGGACCCAACAGTACAACTTTGTTTCTCACAAACCGACGAGGAAATAAAGTACGGTAATACACCAATGCGGAATGATAGAAAATGGCTACATAATTATAATTATTGCGGTGCGAAATTTGAAATAGTAAAAATTCCTGAATTTGCAATCGTTGGCTAAATTCTTTAATTTAACAGGACTTAAGTATGCAGCGGCAAACTTTCAGTAAAGATAACTCGAATACCGTAAGAGGTAGGTGTAATCTGACACCTGTAATGACTTTCTGTGAACATTCTCGTATTGTTTGATATGCCACACGACCCACTTGCCATTTAAAATAATTGACCTCCATCCAATAATATACGGCGGCTACGTTGATAATATACACCGGAATGTAGACTATCCCACCAATCCACATTTGTGTACTACGATGCTTCATTTGCTTGACGGTTTGTGAACTACAAGGCTGTACAACGACATTTTACCCTATGCAAGTATGATCAATTTCAAATAATTGTTACATAAAAATATGGCAGATCGTGGGTCTTTTAATGTTATTTCTGGTATATTTACAATCAAATAAAGACCATAAAAATATTTCATGTTAATATCGACTGATCAGTTGGGAATGTTCCCTCGTAAGTCATATTTTATTATTATCTAGACAGGGTTCCCACACACCTGGAAAACCTTGGAAATCTCAGGGAATTACGAAAAAAGAAAAACCCAGGAAAATCTCAGGGAAAACGTAGATTTGATAAACACGTATCTTTACATACTTACTTACTTACTCTATAGCTTACGGAACTCGCAAGTTCATCGCCGCAGTAACAAACGTTCTTGATAGTATTCTATCCTGAGCAAAGTCAAGCCAGGTTTCACCACAAACACTTACTTCTCGAAGATCCCTTCTAATAATATCCCCCAACGTCGTCTCAGTCTTCCCAACTGCCGGGTGACCAACCACGATAGAATATAATCTTCGTTTCTTCCCCATCCCAGAAACATATCTTTACAAATTAAAGAAAATAACTAAATTATGTAATTATAGTGTAGATGAGAGTTTTATTAAACTCTAGATGTAGATGTAGATTTTGCAAAAGTTCCAGCCAAAATGACCCCAAGGAGTTCACGACTTGTAAGCACAGGTGTGTAGCAACACCGGGACCTAGCTAGATTTAACCATGCTTCTTGTTTCTGGTTAAATATGATTCCTTATTCTGTCATCTTTTTTGCCACTTCATTCTGTTAACTCTTTTTTCAGTGCTTTTTTTTCACAAGAAGTCGCGATTATTTAAGATCAAACTTCAACCCTAAATAATAGGGAGAGACGGTACATCAAGGAAGAAGTTCTGGATGGTGCGAGGAACAGCTTCAAGACGACACAAATTGATGTTAGAAAGACTGAAAAACTCATTTGTTTCAGGAAGATTAATGTTGGAGTAGGCAAGGGCGCCCATCTTGTGATTTTCAGAGGGGCGCAAGGTAAAGCGGCAGTTTTTCTATGATTTACTAAAAGTTATCAACAGATAATCACGACAATATTTACTAAATTAAGGGGACAAAAGTTAAAAAGAACTATGTTATGAAGTACATTATACCTACTTTAAAGTACACTGGAAGTTGATTTGGAATGCTTAAAAGAGTATAATAATGTTAATGACTTAGTAAACTTTATGATATTATTTATGAAATATTTGTCAAATGTGTCCCCTGCAAGAGAAACTCTGACCCAAAGTATCCATGCTGGTTTACTAAAATCATTATTAGGAAACTCAAGGTTAAACCAATTTATCTCTGCATTCAAAATTGAAAAATCAATACTCTACTATCATGAATTTGTTCGAATGCGTAGGGAAGTCAAGGAAGACATAAAATAGCCTATAAAACCTTTATATCAGATTCTGAAAATAACATCAATAATGATCCAGGTTAACTGTGGAAATTTATTAAAAACAAAATAAATTATCTTCCCGCAAATACATTATAATTTGAAGGTCGGGATTTGTGTAACAATGAAGAAATAGTTAATGCATTTGCACAGTATTTCCAATCAGTATTTGTATTCTCTTCTCAATCGATCATTAATTTAGATAATAATTCTAGGGGTTACGAAGAAATTGAAATACTGTCTGTTGACCAAATACATTTGAATGAAATAGGAAAGGCTATCAAGAATCTAAAATCTGAAACGACAGTTACATCTGATGGCATACTCTCCTACATAGTGAAAGAATGTATTGATAAATTTAAATATGTCCTTTTGATTGCGTACAACTTGACAGTAAAAACAATCATTTTCCTAACAAATGGAAATATGCTTTAGTTTGTCCTGTAGGCCTAACTATAACAAACGACAGACGAGAAACTACCAACCACAGGCCTATAGCAATCTTACCAGTCTTTGCAAAAGACTCTGAACATATTGTATATCAACGAATTATTATTAATCATGTAAAGTTTCACTAGGCTTAGTTTCACATGACTGAACATTATGGTTTAGTTTCACAAAAATCCACAGTAATGAACCTTGTAATTCGTACAGATTTTATTGAAAACTCGTTGGACGAAAGAAAGCAAGTCGATGTGATTTATATTGATTTTGAAAAGGCGTTTGGCAGAGTTAATCACAATGTAGTACTAGGTAAATTAAATCATTTATTTATTTAGGAAGAATACAACGGGCGTATGCTCAGTTATGATATTCTGTAAAAAGTAAATTATCATTATTACTTCTCTCCATCCTTGATAGGTTCATGTGCTCTAACCTAATTAATCGCAGACAGTCTGTTCTGTTTAATGAATACAAATCCGTTGAATATACAGCATTGTCAGGAGTCCCGCAAGGCTAGAATCTTAGACCGTTCTTATTCCTCTTGTTCATTAATGACCCACCGGAATTCATACCAGATAATGAAAAAGTGCTATTTGCGGATTACCTCAAATATATGCTAAAATTAATTACATGGAAGATGCCATAAAACTACAGCATAGTTTAGGCAACTTTCAGTCAATACGAAGTTTCATCGCTTAACGGTTAGAGCGCTCACCTCTGGCGCTTGGGTTCGTTGGTTCAAACCCTGCTCATACCATGGGTTTTGTGGTGGACAAACACCGTTTGCATGGGTTTTCTCGGAGTTCTCCCGTTTCCTCCCACTTTGTTCGTTCCACCAATCATCCCATCATCATCCATGTGGTCTAAGCTAAAGTTGCCTAAAGGTCTTAAAAATTAAATTAAATTGGCAAAGTTTTATCATTCATTAGAAATAAAACGATTTCTCGATTTAATTATTCAATAAGTATGCATTAAGTCGGCCCGACCCAGTTAAAGATATTGGTGTCACGTTGATATAAAATTAACGTTTAACAGGCACATAACAAATATTACAAATGAAACTTTTAAAATGCAAAGATTTGTAATAAGGATCGGAAGAAGGTTTAACATTTCTACATGAGAGAAGGTACTATGCTTATATTCGTTAGAGTAAAGGCGTAGCATTTCTGATCTGTTATTTCTTAGGAAAATAATTCATAATGGCTTAAACTGCACAGACTTAGTATCATTGTTACAGTTTCGTGTCCCGTCATTAAAAATTCGCGTAGGCAACACTGGTCTCTTCCACTGCGGAAAGGCAAGGTCAATATAATGATGAAGTCACCAGTCTGGAGAATATGTACTACCTACAATGAAATGTGTAGAACTTCCATCGAATTAGATATATGTCTTCGTCTTCCAAATCATTTAGAAATATCGTAATAGAAATGTCTGTAAATAAGCATTTTGAATATCGACACTCTAATTGGGCTATAAAGCTTGTTGTGTTGACAAAAAATAAATAAAATAATAATAAATAAAATTAAAAAAATATAAAAAGAACATATTATATAAACATTTTATTTTTGTTTTCTATCTTGCATAGTATAATTTTCTCTAATGGGCGCCCTTGGGAGTAGATGCCAGGTTTGCATTAGAAGCCTCTTGTGTTATAAAAAAAGACAAAATAATATTTGTTAACAGCTGTAGAACATTCTTGCAGTCGACAACAGAAAAGCTAATTGAGCGTAGTCCTCTAAAGTACCATTTTATGAGATTTGCTACCTGCTTTGTTACAAAACAAATGGTAAAATATCCATCTCAAATCACTCAGCGTGCGGAAGCTTTCGTACAAGAACTTTTCAAGAAGAAGAGGATAAAAGCTTTTGTTGGAGATAAGGTAACTCTTCAGTACAAGACACTGATACATAAAGGAAGGAAAGGAAATATATTAAGAGAAAAGTTCTTAGTTCAAAATTGAGATCTTGATTATTTGTTCACCAATATCCTTAAGAATCAAGAGGATTATGCTGATCTGTGGAGTGCAGTGAAGTTAGTGTTGAATCTTTCCCATGGAAATGCTTACGTGGAAAATGTTTTTTCAGTAAACAAGCAAATATTAGTTGAAAACCTAAAAGAAGAGTCAGTAGTGGCATTGCATCGGATCAATGATGAAGTAAACGCTAGAGGTAGGGTGTTGAATGTGAATATAAACAAGGACCTGATCCAAAGTGTAAAGAGTATTCGCAGTAGATATGAAAATTCATTGCAGAAGAAAAGAAGAAAGAAAGTGGACAATGAACAAGAAGAAGAACAAAGCAAGAGAAGAGTAAGTGAGATACGGGCTTTGCAAGCGAAGAAACAGAAAGAACAAGAAACAAAGGCCGTATCTGAACAATTAAGAAATTTAACCTTCCCTTAGGACACAACATAAGTACAATTCCTTTCCAATCTATTAATATTTAACCTATTATATTGCCTATCCCATCTATTCTTATATATACTGTAAAATAATTGTATATGTATAAATTAACTCTGGAAAATAATTATTGAATCTGGAAAACTCATGGAAATTTCAGGGAAATCAAATTTAGAATTTGCATGGGAACCCTGTATAGAGGATATAATCTGCCTCTTGAACAAATATATTCTTTCACTCTGTATCATTCTATTTTCTTTCTTTTTAGATAGCGGCTTTCATAAACGTAGTATATTCTGGAATTGCCTTAGGGGACTATAACTATTTCAGAATAGAGATTACCGCTATCGTCTGTGGGTCAGTGGTTCTTTCATCTGCTATCATCCTAGGATATTGTGGAGTCTTGGTTGAGAGTCTACGTATGTTGACAGTGGTAAGTGCTCGGATAAAAAATTAGTAGTAGTGTAAATTTTTCCAGTGGGAGCGAAAGTAAAAATTATGAGGTACGTGAAGTTGGCCCAACCACATAAAACTTTTAAGACCAAAACCACTCCAGGATTTTGTATATATTTTGTGCTAATTTATGCACACTATCCCATATTTTGTGCACGCTCGGTTTAGCACAGAAACTGAATAAAATGTGGTTGGGTCAACTTCACGTCAATTTAACATCAACTTGTTTTTCAAATGGAAATAGGGGCAAGTGACATATAAAATTGATCTGAAATTTTCACAGGAACTCACTGATGCATTTTCTCTTACCGTACCTTCAACCATTCTCAAGTTATTACAAAGAATGTCGTTTTTAATTCCATAGTACTGTACTGTAACTAGGGGTGAAAATGACAAAATAAGATAAGAACATGCCAGACGTTACTTAAAAATTTTGTATTTCAAGTGGGAATAGTAAAGTGTAAACTGTGATAATAACTCCAGATACTCCTGTTACTCGTAGTGCAGTGGTGAAATTAATCCACAAATTTAGACACAAATAAGAAGAGGGTGTAATAAACCGGAAAGCAGAGGCCGAAAATTGCAACTCATGTAAAGTTTTCAACTGTGGTTTTGGCAGCGTTTGTTAAAAGTTAATTGAAGACCGTTGTAAATCACTAGAATGTAGCCTCAGTCAATGTTCCGTTGTTCATGTCCTCTACAAACATAAATGGCATCTGTACAATCTGCAAAATGTAATGACCCACGCCAATGATATCTTCTCTGTCTCTATTTTTTGTTTTGTTTTCAATATGGTTATTTTCTTTCTTTCCTTCTTTAGTCCGTTTTATAGTATCTAGTTCCGCTCAGAGAATCATAATCTATTTCCTGTCTAGAGCGTTACTTATTTTTTAAAGTTCAAAGTCGGAAATTAAATTTTTGTGTTTGAACATCTTCATATTTGTCGAGATGTTTTATTTAGCCACATAGAAAGGAATGCCACTCAATAGGGTGCTCTCATTGTTGTTTTGGCGGTCGTTTTACAGAATGATATTCTTCTTTTTAGTCTTATTCTTTTCGTTATTTTATTTAATTTCGTTCTTCAACTTTCCCTTCAGTTTTCAGTTGAGTTAAAAATCTTCATTCAACTTCTGATTATGCTGATTCCGTTGCTGTCTGCTTTTGGCTGACCACGCCCTCTGTCTATCACTTGACATAATCCGCATTCTGATTGGATAGAAAGTTGCGTCACGTGATGTGCTAGGTATTCATAAAGGATGACAGTATAAGTCAGCAAGATTCGGCTGGTGCAATTATTGAGAAATTTAGTATGAAATAAATTCTGTATTGTAGAATTGAAGTTAACAGTTAATCTGATATGAAAGACCGAAAATTAAATAGCTACCACCACGACATATGACAAAAGATTAACGTAGTGAAACTTCCGTCTTGGGATTCCTGTAGTAGTTTCGTTTTACCTTATGAATGACTGTCCAGTGAGGTGATGTAATATGTGTGTATGAAAGTGATTTGACATATGTGAAAGTGTGTGCAAGTTATTTATTTCTTCGTTGTGAAATTCAGTGTTTTATTAATGATCTTCGAAGCTTCGATTTATTTATTTCATCTATTTATTATCGTGTGAGTGACCATCTTGGGGTGTGTGAAGTCAGAGTCTATTTTCATTAAAGATGTATATGTCGGTGTTTGTTTGTGTGCTGCTCTCTGCAGTCATGGTAGGGTGAATTTTTGCGTGGTTCAGGTATTTTTGGTTTTCAGGTAAGCTTAACGTAGGATTTATATAAATTTCCCTATGTTCCATAGATCTGCCATGCAATGTCTCTTTACGTTAATATAAATTTTGGTACAGTAAAGTTTAGCATCTCGTACCCCTCTCCTTCAGTGATCTGAGATACAATTTTTATCATGCTTTCAGTTACTGAATTACAAATTTGATCATCGGAATTAGAACCGATTTTTCTGCAGCTATTTTTCGTGGCTAATTTAGAAATTTTGGGTTATTAAAACGTTTATGGTTAGCTGACAATCCGAGTATCTGAGCTCTTCTTCGTTTCACTGTTTTGCCATTACTATACACAAGTGTCGTATTGGCAAAACTGTATATTACTGGGCAGAGCAATAAATAACACGTAAAATTGTTAAAGGGAGAAGCTAGAAGACTCACACAGTTCTACCAAACGATATAGACTTAATGGGAGTAGTCAACTAAACATTACTTCTTGCAATTAACATAGGAATTCAACTGTGAATGGCATATACTTTAATCACGATTATACATATAGAATATCGATATCAAAGGCACGAGTACGAAAGGAATAAGTTCTGGTACTACACAACTAAGAAACCACAATAAATAGCATAGCACAAAATAATAAATAATAGTAATCAGTCAAGAAAACAATTATTGTTCTCCAACTCACATAAGTTACTGAAGGAACAAGAAGACAGAGATGTTAGATGTATCTGTATTTCTTGAGTACTGCCAGAGCTGAGACGAGTCACTTGTAGCGCTTGTAGATGGTATCAGTCTCTCCTGAAGTAATACTGACAAGATCACGAAGATAACCAGCGTGTAGATGATATCTGAACAAGGCGTAATCGTATCACACTAGCCTAACCCCGTTTCGTGCATCACGTTTATATTCAAAAGTCTGTTGTTACTGTCCTTGATCTTAGACAATCACTGTGCACCTTAGCCACACCTCTAGGGTCTAGCTAAGCACTTCTAGTCTAATCACAGCCTAGTGAACTTTACACCTGATGAACTTTCTCGTACTTTGCACTCCGTGTTCAGCTATTCTTGACATGCTGAGCCAGGTGTACTTTTTACTTGATGGAAACTTTGCTCTGATGTTTTAGCATAATATGATTTGCCTATAAACGTGAACTTTGTATTACCTTACTCACTGCAACGTGACTTATATCTTACAGATGTTAACATTGTCCTTTGGACTCACGTGTAGACTGGATTTTGTACTCATTGAAATATAACACGGTCTGGACAGATACAATCAACTATAGAAGTTACAATATTAATCTTTTGAAAGAACAACTTGCGTTGGAGAATCATTCTTACTCTGAACTGAATCTTATGAAAATGAATAAAATGAAATATTCTTATTTCTCGCGTCGTGCCTTCGTTTCCTTAACATAACATATTTATTATACACTTTACATACATCTGCACACATGTTGATAGTAATCAACTGGTACATTGATACAAGAAAGCTAAATAAAATTAACACAACCTAACTGAAGCGAATGTGTGTTGAAGTTTAAAAAGTTTATTTTCTGTCTACTATTCTACTAAATTGTTTCGACAGATAACTCGGCATATAAAATGTAAGTTGTAAACTCGGTACAAGTTGCGTGTGCCAATAGCTTCTTTCACATTCTGTTATCTCGAAAGACTTGCGTTTAGATTGTATGTATTTTATAATTGGAAATGTTTTATTTCGGCAATCTGTTTGAAAGTTCAGTAATATTCTAACAAATATTTAGTAAGGCCACGGAATACGTATTGGGTTCCCAAGCTTGTAATATTGCAGAATCCAAAGTTTCGGTTCTGTTCACTGAAATTACACATTGAAATTTTCTTTCTGTAACATGAAAATACTATAAAATTCGAAATGCTGTAAACGTTGTTTTGGGCTCCGTTTTGACTTCGAATGTTTATACAATTTGTTTTGCAACTAATAAATTTTGAAGAAAAGATAAAATTTTACTGGGTCATTTGATACCGAATGTTGTTTTTGGAATATTTTTTTACGATTTCAATTGAAAACATTGTAAAAAATATTAATATTGTTGAATCGTTAAGCACAACATTTTCTTACAGAGAAAATAAAATTCTGTTTTACCCAGCATTTGAGATCTAAAGATTTATTTGAATAGTATTAACACACCGAAATGCTATTTTATGTCTGCTAATTTATGCTACTCAGTTGTTTTTAGAATATTTTTTTACGATTTCAATTGAAAACATTGTAAAAAATATTAATATTGTTGAATCGTTAAGTACATTTTCTTACAGATGAAACAAAATTCTGTTTTACCCAGCATTTGAGGTCTAAAGATTTATTTGAATAGTATTAACACACCGAAATGCTATTTTATGTATGCTAATTTATGCTACTCAGTTGATAATGCACTCAGCATTCTTCGGTGATAGTCCACTTTTTCTGGTGCATCTGAAGCGAGTTGTACAATGAATTTCAGTTTGAGATTTCGTTCCCTCAATTAGTATAACGCGAAAAGAAAAAATACTCAATAGCTAAAGAACCTCTATGAAAATTCTTGCGTCATGTGATAACTCGAGCTGAGCCGATAGAGCCTTGTACTACGTGTATGTAAGAGACTAACGTTCAAGGGTTTAACCATTGGTTTCTCGGATAGGCGGTTGAAGTATGTGTGGATCAGACTTAGACTGAACGAGGTAGGTTGCTGGATACAGGAAAGATGTTGCAGTTTTGGTTTTGGAGGGCGCACATTCTCTTATGACCAGGACTTATTCTTCAGTACCGATGCACGCAATTTTGGGTACTGTCCAGGTACGGGATAGATTCCTCTTGGGGAATATTACTTCGTATTTCCGTTTCCCTGTCACCTTTTATTAAATTTGAGTTAGGGTAGACGAAGTGAGTGGTAAAGAATAAGGTGGATAGTTCTTAAGGATAGCCGAACTACTTGATAACTTGATAAAAATACTTCGAACTTTAACTCTGTTATGGTAGCTTACTAAGATAGCGTTTCTAATAATTCTGAACTTTCTATACCTTTCTTCGATTGTCTTTCAGCGTATGGTATTTTAAAGTTTTCTTCCACCATCTTTCTGCTTTGCTGTTATGAGTCTTGGCTCTGAAGATGCAGAATTGGGATGATGATGTTAAGTTGGGTTTTAAATTGATTTTTCCTTTTTTACTTTTCCCCTTTGAACAAAGTGAATATCGACGTTACATGTGAATGCTAACCATGCTCGTGCAGGCGTAGTGGTTTTATGTATGTTCATTTTGTCTGAGCCTCCCCTATCTCTTTCGTCTTTTTCTAGTGTTTCAGCCTTCTGCTGTCGCCGACTTTATCCGTTCTGGCACTTCTTTCCGGCTTCTACGTGTGCTTCGTATGTTATGACTAGATAAGTTTATATACGGTCTTTCATGGGTAGGTACCCGCCTTCGCTTCTTCAAGTACAGATTCATGGAAATAATTTTATAAGTTTTATGCGCTCGTCTGTGGCTGGAAGGCGTTTTCTCCCGAGTAGGTGTTATCATCCAATTTTAGTGTGTCTTTCCTCACCCCTTCGGAGCGATGTCTTTGAAAATGCTAGGTACATAAATGAGCGAGAACGATTCGTATCAGCGTCTTCAGTTTTGCGAGAGGGTCTTGAAGTAACTTCGAAGTAACCCAACTTTTGTATTAAAGATACATTTTTAAGATATGAAGTCGTCACTAATATATATGTTCCACACTAATCTACGTTGATTTGTGTGTGTGTTTAGATAAAAACAAATCCGTCTATGTTACGGTGGGCTGCGTGGGCCAGTTGAGTGGATCAGACAGCTCTGTTAATTGGAAATTACAATTAACAAGGAATAACTAGGTAAAAATTATTATATCAGTGATTTTCTGAGAAAACTTCAGATCTATTTTGTATGTTACTTGTTCCTATTTCTATTTGAAATAGATAAGCTGCATCCAAGATTGCGAACGAAGCATGTGGTATGCGTCAGAGATACAGTACTTGATCTCACATTTAATATGGTTACATTCATGTTGCATCAAATCTGTAGAAATTTTATGGGCCACATTTGAATACCCAGTACATTTCACTAGGTAAATCTCATAACTTCACGTTTAAGACTGTCAACTGCGATAGTTTTATTTAAATCACAGTGGAAAACTGCGGTAACGTTTCACAGCTGACAGTCTTCAACGTGAAAGGAATAAGGTGACTTAGGGGAGAGTTCCTGAAGTTGGACCGGTTCCTAGATTGGACCACCTTATATTTTAAAAAATACAGATATTTGAAACATAAGAGTTAACTACACTGGTTGCAGCGAGGTAAAGAAATTCTTTGTTTACAATTTCGCGTCACCTCCATGCATTGGAGCTGAGAACGGCGAACGTGTATGTTGTGCAGATCTTTTTGTGCTGTGACTGCAAGTGAATCTGCATCATTAATAGGTAACTATTGAAGTTTTAAATTATACACACGTCAAATGTATTGTTGTAGCTACAGTATGATGCATGTGCTTAATTATGTCAATATAATAGCAGATTTGAGAACATATCTTTTTGTTGCTACCTAGCAGTTGCCCAGTTTGAACCAGCACATGTTGCCTGGATTGGACCGGTCCATTGTAGGTAACCATTCAATAATAATTTCGCTAAGATTATGTAAATAATATGAAATAAATTGTATTACCTTGGGTGACTGCAGATATACTGAAGACGTGTTTCTCCATTATTCCAGCTCAAGAATGAGTCAAAGAGGACAATATGGCAAATGAACTGAAGAGGATTTACAAATAGCCATTGCTGCTTAATGAAATAGGGATTGTGGTTTAAGTGAATGTAGCAGAGTATATGGAGTTTGCAAAGCAACGATTAGGCGGCATGCTCTTCAGAAAAATAGAAATGATAATTAAATCAACGGATTAGGAAGACAGACTACCTTCAACCCAGATATGGACAGAGTTCTTGCTGAGAACATCATAATATTAGGAGAGTGTTTTTTTCGACTGACGATTACAGAAATTCAACGATTGACATTTGATCTAGCAGAAAAATATGGTGTTCCTCACACGTTCAATCGGGAGAAAGAGTTGGCTGGAAAAAAGTGGTTCTATGCATTTATGAGAAGAAATCCTAAACTTTCTGTGCGGCGACCAGAAGTTACCTCATTACAACAGAGAAAACGTAGGACATTGTTTTGATATTTTGGAACGCAGTGTGAACAAATTCCAAATTACGGCAGAGAGAATGTTCAACGTGGATGAATCAGGATTCACTACTGTCCAGAAACATCTACCGAAAATAGTGGCTCATAAGGGAAAACGTCAGGTAGGGGCTGTTACGAGTGACAAGCGCGGAGTGAATACCACAGTGGTTTGTGCAGTGAATGCGGCAGGTGCCTAAACAACCCCATTATAATATTTAATGCCAAGAAGTGGAATAGTGATTTGGGGATTGGTGCCCCAGCATTGTGAAGATTTCGGCCTCGCATGAACATGAACTATGATTTGTTCGTGACATGGCTTGAACATTTTAAAAATAATACAAATTGCAACAAACAGAACGAAATCCTTCTTTTGCTACATGGACATACCACACACATCAAGAACCTAGAAGCTTGGGAGTTTGCAAGAGAAAACGGCATTGTTTTGCTCCAGCTACCTGGTTATACTATGCATCGTTTGCAACCTCTTGACGTAGCATTCTTTGGACCTTTGAAGACGTTGTCCAAGCTCAAGAAAAGTTCTTACACACCTAAATGGACAACAAATCAAACAATCAAATGTTCCAGCTCTTTTGAATGAAGCATACGGCAGAGCAACTACAGTTGCTAATGCTCACAGTGCATTTGGTGTAACGCAGATTTGGCGGCATGTTTTTGAAGACCATCACTGCTCCAGCTGATGTCTTATGTCCTGGTGCCAGTTCTCAATGTGGATGTGTGTCTCTCACTGAAGACCGTACACAACAACAAGGACACTTATGAGTGATGCGAAGTCCAGAGTCAGACCTCGATTCAGAAGACGAATCAAATGAAATTGACGACGGTGATCAGGACAAGGATTATGTGCCGCCTAGCAAGAATTTAAGTCATTTCCAAGATACCTTATTACAGATTTCTCCCTTACCAAAAGCAGTAGATCAATCAGGAACAACAGGATCGCGAAGAAGACAAAGAAGAGCACAGAAGGCAGTTATAATCACAAGTAGTCCTTACAAAAGAACTTCAACGTTCAGCTGCGAAAGGGAATAAGACGATTCAGAGAAGGAACCATTTTTTTGAGCCAATGAGGAGCAAACCAGTTGGTTTTGCTTCTTATGTAAGAAAAACATTCAAGAAGATATGATTCAGTGCTTGACATGCCGCAGTTGGATCCACACTCATTGTGCAAAAGTGAAACCAAGTGTCTTCCAGGTAATCGATGACAACCCCTACTCATCAACTCCTTTGATTGTGAAAAAGCCAAATACAAAAGAATTTCGGATGGTGCTGAATTTACAGCAATGTAATACACACACAAAGTATCTCAGTACACCATTCCAATCTACAGAGAATGTTCTAAATATATTAAGACGTAAAAAATTTATTTTCTGTATTGTCATTTCTCAAAGTTACTACCAAATTTTGCTCAATCCTAGTAGTAGGAAATACATGACTTTTAAACTAAACCACACGATGGTGCTAGCGTTGTGTAATGGACCCCAAGTCTTCGGCTCAAGCTTTATCCATTCCGACAAGAATGCTGTTATCAGGCTTACCTAATAGAATAACGCGTTTCACAGATAATTTAGTGATAGGCTCAGCAATTTGGCAAATATGGTAATAATTTGTCTTTCAGTGCATTCGAACGGAATGCATATGTATCTTCAGCTAATTTTCTCACTTTGTCATTTTGTCTATGCATTGTAGCCAAGCATTTTGCGTCAGTAAGTAATTTGAAATTTCGACAAAGCAAGTAATGACGCTATTTCCTTAGACAGTTTAAGAGCGCTATCAGTTGTTTTTCCCATGTTGATTTTTCTTTCTGCTTTCGTAAAGCGTCTACTACAGTAAGGCACAACCTTTTCTATTCATATTTTTGGTCTAAAAAGCGAGACTACCATAGGATTGGACTGAACTTGCTTCAGAGTATACACGAATTTCTAAATTCTCATCAAAGTAGCATTCAAAATATCTAATTTTAGGTCTTCGAAGAGTTGTTCATGCTGTGTATCCCATTTAAATTTGGTTTCTTTTGACAAGAGTTTTTGAAACGGTTCTATTTTGGTTGTAAAATATCGAATGTGTGCGCGTAGATACGAGCACAATCCGATCAAACTTTTCAGTTGTAGGCTTTTTAAAACTTCTTATCTTATTAGCAATTTTAAAATTTTAGATGAGATTTTTATCTCTTTTTCAGAAACATGAAACCCAAGAATGTCAAGTTTTGAATAAAGGACATGAGTTTTTTGAGGGCTTGCTTGAAAAACGTGTTTACACAGACACTGGAACATAAGTTCTAAAACTGCTTCTTTTTGTTTTAGCCTATAACGAAATTATCTGCGAAACGCGTTATTCTATTAGGTACACCTGATAACAGCATTCTTGTCGGAATGGATAAAACTTGAGCCGAAGCCTTGGGGTCCATTACACAACGCTAGCTTTCCATCGTGTGGTTTAGTTTAAAAGTCACGTATCACTACTAGGATTGAGCAAAATTTGGTAGTAACTTTGAGAAATGACAATACAGAAAATAAATTGTTTTCCTCTTAGTATATTTAGAACATTCTCTGTAGATTGGAATGGTATATGATATACTTTGCGTATGTATTACATTGCTGTAAATTCAACACCATCCGAAATTCTTTTGTATTTGGCTTTTTCACAATCAAAGTAGTTGATGAGTATGGACTGTCATCGAGTACCTGGAAAATATTGGCCTTTAAGAGCTGACTGATTTGAAGGTCTATTTGTGGGCGGACAGGTGATATTGGGGGAGATCGACCATTGAAAACTGCTGCTTTGTCAATCTTCATTTTGTGCTGATAGTTTCTGAAGTAACCGATGTCCGTTCCGTACGCGAATACGTCTCTATATTTGTAGAACAATTTGCCCACTTATATTTTCTGTTCTTCAGTCAGTTGAGGGTTAATGTCAAAGAGTTGAAGGTTCAATTTCATTGCGTCAGCCCTTAATCGTTCAAGAATATCTTCTTTTGTTCTATATTTGTATATGTCGTCTTGAGTTTCTTCTTTTTCACAAGTATAAAGATTAATTTCCTGTATTTTATCTTCTATGTATTCCACTGGAGTACTTTTTACTAAAGAAATTTTATGACTTGTTGGATTGGATATTAGAATCGTAAGTTCATCTGTAGGCACTTTCATCGTCATTGCTTGTAAGTTGTCTTTCAACGTTTGTAAAATGGTTTTGTAAAGAAGCGTTGTCTTCTGTTTTTGTTCCTTTACTACTACCAGTAGGAAAAATGCGTTCTCAGTGGTATTGTAATATTCTTAATGATGTATATGTTATCTGACACTTGTTGTTTCATTGCAGAAAATATTGCTTGTGAAACTTCCTGCTTTGTTTTATCTTCTGTCAGCATTACCGGTCTTCTACAATTTAAAAAAAAAATGTTCTTTTCTAAGTCAATCTTTGTAATCTTCGAAGCAAGCCCTGGCCAATTATAATATTGAAATCCCTTCTTTAAGAATTCGAAAATAGTGTGAAAATACACTGTTGCAAATCTGAGATGTTATTGGTGCAATATGTAATTTTATTAGCTTGTTTGATATACCTTTTACAGTATGCGGTAAAACAAACAGTACTGAACTGTGTACATATCTGACGCTCATACGTGTTATTAGAACCTCTAATGACGATTTGGTAGTGTTTAGTTGTTTTGAGAGTTGCGTAAAATGCAGTTGGCGTGTCGATAATTGTTCTCAGAACGGTGGAACAGGTGTTTATCACGGAGCCTTAATTCGGGCCATACGAATGGATCCTGTGAAACCAACTTAGCTGTCCTACTGTCTCACGCCACAGATGCCCTAGCAAATAGACAAGAACTTGACGTCATATACCTAGACTTCTCCAAAGCATTTGAAACTGTCAATCACAAACTTCTTTTACATATGCTTGCTTCTAGATTAGTATACACGGACCCCTTCTTCAGCTTCTAACATTATATTTGACTGAAAGAGAACAACGTGTCTACTCTGGTAGCACATCCAAGTGGCTCCCCATGCTTTCAGGTGTCTCTCAAGAAAGCTCCTTAGGGCCAGTTTTATTTTCCCTATTCATTGATGACTTATGTGAACAGATAGATAACTCCTGCTCGGTACTTCTTTACGCTGATGACTGCAAAATTTTTAAGACAATTAAATCTACAGAAGATACTTTCTTCCTTCAAGCCGCTATAGATTCTGTTGAATGTGGTGCAATAATTGGTTAATGAAAGTCAATCCTTGCAAAAGTCGTGCAATGCGTTTCTCACTCAAAACCCATAACCCAAAATGTACGTACAGATTAGCCTCATCTAATATACCATGGGTAGACCATTACAAAGACCTGGGTATCATATTTCATGAAAAACTCAATTTTACTCCTCACATTGAATTCGTAACTTCTAAAGCACTCAAACTTCTTGGACTTCTCTATAGGTTTACCGATATTAAAGATTTCAAAGCTCTTCGGTCATATTTCCTCACTTGTGTTCTTCCTACTATTGAATACTGTTCATCTACCTGGTCTATGGCTTATGAAACCAACTTATTTAAATTGCACAAAGTCCAAAATGTCTTTATCCGCATTGTAGAACACAGCGTACCAAACCTCCAACACGAATCTAACGTAGATATTTTCAGTTCTCTTGACTTAAAGAACGTAGACACACTAAGAAAATTAAATGACTTAAAATTTCTTCATAAAATAATGCAGGGCACACTCAGAACCTTCTTCCACTTTTTAACCTAAGAGTACCCAGACAAAATTCTCGTTCACAACATCATTTCTACCTCTCAAAAACAAGATTGTGTTTCGACCAGCGATCTCTTGTATACAGATTATCATATTCTTACAATATTCTTCCTTTGCCACCAGATTTCTGCCTCAGTACAAGTAAATTTCTAAACGCTTGTTATATTGAATCTATAATGAATGAAAAAGGAAAAAACGTGATCTTATTTCCTATTGCATAAGTCTTTTGTTGTTATTATTATTGTTATTCCTTATCGTTTGTTACAAGAACGGTGTAAAATGGCGTTTGCTGTATCCGTGCTAACTTCTAATAAATAAATAAAATAGGCATGCAGAATCTGTCTGGGTTTTCATTGATGCTTCCCGAAAATTTTGTTAAGTGGTTAATGTTAAAAGGTGGTTTTGTAAACATATTATCTCCTTCTTATGAGCTCTGTTTACTGTCTGAGCTATGTTCGCTGTCAAATTCCACTATCCTAGCACCTGACCTAGTTCTTGGTATTTGCCCATTTTAATTACTAATTTTACGATTTAATTCTAATCATTAAAAAAAAAAAACTTTTTGACACATATCTGTTAGATTTCCTGGTTTGTTGACAGTAAAAAAATTGGTTTCCAAAAGTTCACTTTAGCACAAAATTTTCATTTTCACTGTTCTTTAGTATTTAGTTTACTCGCGAGAAAAATAGTTTTGATTATGAGTCAGTATGGAGCGTCCACGGTTTTACTTGAGTACTGGGTTCTAGTTTGTCTTTCTAGAAAACCAGCGTAATTATTTTAATTGTTCGAAATAATTATTCCAGCACGTAACATTCTGTGAAGGTAGAGCAAATGAGTACACGGGAACGTGGCTTTTATCGCTTCATCTTTTATTACACAGGCGTGTACATATAGCAAAACAACTTATCCGGAGCTAATACACAGTTTTAATCAAAAGAGGCTCCGGTTCCATAGCTAGTAGTGAATTGGAGGACTTGGTATCCAGAGAGTAAATCGCCTTTGGATAAGAGTCGGGAAATGAAGAACTCCACCCCAATACAGGTGGTAGATGGTTAATCCCAGTTCAGATATGGACAGGCGAAGATGTTCTGCCCCAATTCAGGCGAGAACGGTTGTTTGTTCTATCCCAATGCATACTAGAACAGGCGTATCAAATTGTTCTGTCCGAATGCAGACTAGATCGGTTCTAAGGATACTTTAATCCCAGCGTAGGTATAGAGTAAAGATTCCAACCCCAGTGCGGGTCAGAGGGAAGGTAGGTGTTAGGCGATCACTCCCATAGTAGAGTGATACCCAGAGTCGATCCGTTGTCCTTTTTATTTCCAGTCATCGGTTCTGGTCTAGATGACGTTGATCGCCTTTCTTCTGGTCACCTCGTTTCTTTGATATCGGCTGCACTTTATTAGTAAACACTTCAGTGTTACAGAATTCTGTAGTACACATATTTGTTATTCTACTCACAAATGCCATGTGCTTCATACAGCACATCGTTGCAATATACAGAGATGCCTTTATTCCAAAGGATTAAAAATATTTATTTTTGCATGTCCTCGCGACGAAACACATCTGTAATTCCAGATGGCGGCAAATACAACAGAATAAAACCAGTTTCGAGCAAGTCACTATATTGAACGGTGTGTAGTTAAAATTAGATGTTACTTGTAACTTTATACAAATTCTTCTGTTTGATAGCGCGGTACAACCACACTCATAAACAATATACAAAGCGTGTTCGCAAATGCCTGCTTATGAGCATCAAGCCAGCAGACATCTTTCAGAAGAACAGTAAGAGAACTGCCATCTGAGATACCGATAGCGTAGTAATCTATAAGTTTTCTCGCTTGATATCGAAGAACTTCGATGTGATAGTTGGTAAGCCTAATGTTGTAAAGATATATACTGAAAGAAATGTGCGTATGAAGTGTACAAAATGATCTTTATGAAAGAAGTGTACACCAAGTGTCCAAGAGTTTTCTTCAGAGAAACATGATAAAATCTCAATACTTCTTGCACATGTGTATATTTCTGGTGCACAAAACTTAGATATTTTCAGTGGATTGTTTTTTAAAAATGTATTTAAAAATGTACAAGAGAAGGGTTATGATTTAGGCCTTGGAAGCAAAATAGCTCTTACCTCCTACAGTATGTTTTGAAATAAAGATATATATTTCAGTTAAACTTAAAAACTTATTTAATAATTTTCATTTCAGTATTCCTTTCTTCAGATTGTAACCCTTTTATTTAATTTGGGTTCAGGAATTACGTTGTTAGTGGACAGTAGAGAGCTCAATGAAAATAAGGATTTCAAGGATAGTATTGAAGATGAAATCTCTAAAACCATAATCGATGATATCATTGCTGAGAAGTGGGATGATCTACAGGAAAAGGTTCGAAAGTATTTTTTATTGATTTCTAGTTTACGTTTCATTCATTCCTACAAAGTAGTTTCGGAATTTAGAATATAAAGAATAGGTTAAGGCTTATTTCCCGCCAAAACGCGTGATTTTAATATTGGACAGTACTCTCATATCTCAGATATTGTTCATTTTCATGTGAGTAGATGCATATAAGATAAAATGATCTTTTCCGATTTTTCTGACGAAAAGTAGGATTAGAAAAAAATGTTAAAATGGCGGAATTTCATTGATTTTGCCTATTTAACATAGTGCGGCTATTTATAAACGGTTTTCTATTTTTCTTTAGTTTTTAAATATTTATTGGCAGAACACAACAGATTCACAAATCAACTAAGAGCGTGCAATAGTAATAATAATAAGATACCTTACAAATTTTGTAACATTTTGTTTATGAATAGTTTGAACATTTTTATATTAGTGACATTTAACTTATATAAATTTCTTCCATCGATTTACTTGTAGCGTTATAAATTGCACTAATTTTCTATATTGGTGACTTCCTCATTATATTCGTTTTAGACTTATCAGTATGAAAAAGATCACAATTTTGAACCAGAGTTTTACCGGTTGGAACTCGAACCTTCAGACATAAAAGTAATTTAGGGCAGTCTATTATGTTATTAAATAGTTTATATACGAATAGCATGTTCAAGGTTCATAAGGCTGAAATTAATGTTTAGTGAGCATTTATACGGTTTCTGGGATGAACTACGGTTTCTTCAAATGTTAAATCCTTCAAGAATCTTGTTTGAAAATTTTCACTCTTGTAGTGATCGACTTTGGTGAGTGAACTCAATACTAGATTTGAGTACTCCAACTTCGAACAAACATGCGAATAAAATAATGCTTGAAGGGGTTTTGTTTGCTTGAATTTGCGACCAATTCCAATAATGTAGCCCAAGTTCCTACATGCTTTATATACTATATTATCAATGTGAGGATCAAACATTAGCTTGGAGTCATACAGAACATCCAGGTCCTTTACAGTTTCCAAGGTTGGGAGGATGGATCCATCAATTAAGTACGAAAAGTGAATCTGGTTCTTCCCTCTTGTGAAATTCACAATTGAACATTTCTTAAGATTTATTTCAAGCAAGTTAGTCTTTCATCACTCAGTGATGTTATTAACGTCATTTTGAAGAAGTTCACACTCAGGCGAATCAATACACAAGTAATATTCAAGATGTTCCACGAAGAGCAGTTTATTGTAGTTCTTAATATAATCTAGTAGATCATTTACAAACAAAATAAGTAGCAGGGGACCCTGATTTCAACCCCGTGGCACTCCTGATAATTGAGTGTATTCAGTAGATGTGTACCCCTTATAAACAACCACTTGGTTTCTGTTTTTTAAGTATGACGAGAAAAGCATGACTAGTTGCAGAGTAAATTAACTCATCTAATCTTTGTAATAGAATCCCGTGATTGACCTTATCAAAGGTCTTGAAAGAGTCTGTATAAATGACATCAACTTGACCTTTGTCAAGTCTACGAGCAGTGAAATCCGTTATTAAGGTAAGATTGGTTACAGTAAACCTTCCCTTAACAAATCCACGCTGAAATTTCTTATTATCGGCCTGACATGATTAAAGATAAGTTAAAACAAAATAGAGTAGAGCAGTTTAGCTACGAAATTTGGTTTTAAATTAAAGATAAATGTTTTCTCTATCAAAATAAGCTATCACATGTGGTGCTGGGCGTCCTAGAAACAATATCACTGTATGTTGAAATTGCATTTCTAACACATGAATATTTTTCTTGTAAATTTATATAATCAAGTACTTGTTATATTATAAAAATAAAAAAGTTTATTGTGGTTATCAAATAAACAATTAATTTATTGTTAATGGGGGAATCCATTTAAAGTTATCCAGAAATCATTGATTTGATCGCTTGATGAATACAGTAGTTCAAAACGGCTATTCTTTTATTTTTATTACCATCAATCTTTTAATGTCGGCAATTTTTGTATTGCAGCGCATGTCAAATGTGAGTTTGCAGATGTTTACGGTAAATATTTTATCTGCTAACTGGTTCATCATAGGACATTCAAACAAAAACAATTTTTTCTTGTAAAGTCTGCTTGACAATTTTAATCGAAGTATTAAAAATGGTATTCAAATATAATGGGGTAAAATAGGTTCAAAAGTTAAAATAGGTGAAACTATATGACTTTTTGTGTGCTGAGTATGACACCCATTTGAAATTTACCCTATCACTTATATTTACAATACCATCGTGGTATATGTACTATCGTGGCCAATATAATGTTTACATAACTATATTATACACGATTTTTCTCTTAGTCTAGAAGATACGCCACCCAACTGACGTTGAGTGGGCGGTGTGTGATTCTGAGTGTGTGTGAGTGAGCGAACAAGGGTTGGAGTTTTCTTCTCTTAAGTAGAAAACATTATCACATGTCCTGGGGTCTGGAAAGATCTTCATGGTTTCTTAATGTATGTAGCAAATAATAAAAAACCTAAGTAAGTCGCATTTCAAACACCAAAACAGGAAACCTAACACCATTTTTATTTTAGATGGGCCACTAGTTGAAGCGTACTGAAAAGTGTAATTCAAATTGTCCAATAGAAAATATCTCTTTACCGAACATGGAGAAACAAAAATGAACTTTCAAAAATACGGTTGCTAGGTAATTATTTCTTTCTTAATGAATTCCATAGAACACTAACGTTATGCATGAAAGACAAGAGAAAAGACCTGTTTCTATCAGTTCTTAAAAATGGGGCACGATGCACGATATTTATGCTTTATAATTTCTGATATTATATTGTTATTTACGTTACAAAGAAGATGTTAGTAGCAAAATACACAAAATATGTTGCGTGCTAAGTTATAGTAAATGTAATTTATATATAAATATTATCAACAAATACAGAAACAAGAATGGATCTTTGAGCATCACATGAAGAATATCTGAGATAAATTAAGATCTTTCTCTTTCCAGACAAATATTTGTGTGTGTGTGTGCATGTGATAAACATTGAAACGAGTATGCTTTCTTCCGAGCGACCGTACCTTACTTAGTAGAGCGTTGGTTTCGTATTCGGGAGGTCGTCGGTTCGGTACCAGCGGCTGACTGTCCTGACTTAGATTTTCCAAGTGTTCTACTCACCCACACCATGTATGTACCGGGATGATACCTTCAATTTAGGACCTGGCCGACTCGCTACCACATTTCACAAAACCTTATCTCGGAGTGATCCATAGGTGCCTAAAAGCTATAAATAAGATGCAAACCCAACGAGTAAAATATATAAACCTGTCGCTCTGTTAATCGGCATATTGCTTCTTAATGCCGTGTGGATGGATCGACAGAGAGACCGAGATGGATCGAGTGGTCGTAGCTCAGTTGCTATAGCGTTGGCTTAGGAAGCGGAAGGTTTTAGTACGGCCATTTATCCTGACTGAAGTAGTACCGGGTCATTTTCCTCACGACACGAATAAAATAATGTTTATAATAATCTGCAGAGATAGAATAAACACGCACACACTCACATAATGACAGAGAGTGTGAGTACGAGAAGGAATAAGTAAGAAAGAAAGAGAAAAAGAATTGGCGAAATCATGGAAAGAAAGAGAAGGATAGAGAAAGATCAAGGAAAACTTTGAAAGTAGATTGATTTAACGCAAACACACGGTTAGCTTTCTGATTCTAGCCAGCGATGATTCTTCTCTCTCCAACCCAAGACGAATCTCTGATTGAGTTCTGTAAATAGTTGAAGCTACCATTTTAGTCGAAAAACACGGTGATGACTGGAGATCGAACCAGGGTCGTCCGAATGAAAGGTCAAGACGGAACCACTGCACCACACATTCCACTTCTAAAAACCTTCGCAACACATGTTACAGTTGTTCTATGTTAAAGAAATACTAGAAAACTGGACGCTTTAGGTCAATGATTTGCTCGTATACCGTAGTTATAATGGATTTATTTTGTTATGATTTATTCAGGTGTTTGTGAGGCACACTGGAAAAAACTGATGGATTTATGTTTACTTTTAGGAAAATTACACACCTTATTGACGGTTTAGGTAAACCATTTACTGTACAGGCGCTATTTTTAAATTTAGCCACATTTATTTACTATATGAAAAACAATGGTTGCGTTAAATAGGCAACACATAACGTTTTACAGATTTTAATTACTTAAAAAGATGAGACGAACAAGAAGGTTTTTGTACGTTGGAGATATAAGAGCAATGCCCTGACAAAATTTATTTATTTTAATAATTTTTTGTAGTAATAAACACTAGCATTGAACTGTTTTTAAAGATATTTTTGTATTTTGTGATATAAGCAAACATTATTATGTCAATATTTGCTGTTTATTTGCATTTCATAGAAAGCAAAACATTTTTTATTAACAAATTTTTATTTAGATAACAGCATAACTTTTCATATGGTTATACTTTTATTTTATTTTATGCACAACACTGATAAAAACAATATAACACTTTTTTGAAATACCTTGTTATAATAAAACGAAGTTTTTTAACACTTGTGTCGTACACTTATTACGTGGCGCATGTATTTAAAAATAACTGTTTTACTTTTGTGGGTGACGTTTTAATTATTTACAATATCCACTGACGACATTTACTGTTACTTATCTACTGCTTACCTGGTTTTTACCGCTACACTGCATTTACTTCAAATAATTATTTTATTTATATTTAGCAGACTTGCTTAATTTTGTGTGTTTTTCACCGTAACTTTATTATTTCTGCTGCATTAAATAATGAAATTTATAGCCATTAGTATAACGCTGCATTTGAGTTAATTAATTATTGTTTTATTTTTATAAAGACATTTTTACATTTACGTTGATATTTTAATATTAATATTTGCTACTTGAAGAAAATGCCATGATCGTTTTAGACTGTAAATATACAACGCCTGCAATACTTTGCATATATCCCGTTGATTAGCTATAGAAATACCATTTTGGCACACTTGAGGACAGAGATGCTTATGTCGATTTTTTAATTTATTGTTTTTTAGTCTTGGTGTGTGATTACCAAATTGTAAGTTTTTGTTAAGTTACAGGGAACACACGAATTAAACGCAAAACTTTACAATACATTTTTACAGCGCTTTAGCTAATGGCAATTAGTGCAAAATTTTGAAATGAACAGCGTTTCTGTTTATGTAACAACAGGGAGATAAAAAAGTAAAGCTGCAAAAGAGAAATTTTTGCTTTTTAAAGTTTGTTTTTATTTTTTACTTTTTTTTTACTTTTTTGATTTGTATGGGCAAAGTGTTCTTAACTATTTTTGTTAATTATTAAGTTGAGCACTATTTTTTATATTTTATTAAAAAGGGAGACATGGGGCAGTTATACAGTTGTGCTCTAAACACCCACATACTTTATTTTCATCTTCCAACCAATATTCGTTATTCGTCGTCTTCTTCTTTATCTACAATGACAGTAACTTTCCTACCTTAGGAAATTCATTACGTGCATTAGGTACTATGCATACATGTACATTAGGAGTTCAAGTATGATCTTATGCCCAGATTGTCAGTGTTGCTAACCTTTTTGAAAAAGAACTATTTGAAAAGTTGTTTCCACGTCGTTGGAAATTAAACAAATATTATTTGACACATATTGTGATTGTCCCTGTTCCAAATCACCCCTGTTGTCAGTGTTGCCAATCTATTAAATTTTACTTATATAAATCTACAGTGTCCATTGTATTAAACCAAATTGTGCATAATATGAATTAGTAATCAACCTCAATTCACGATGGAACTTCCTTGACCTCAGGTAACCTCAACTCACAATATGATTTTAACCTCAGCTCCACAATAATACTTCAAACCCAACGTCATGATAAAACTTTAACTCCGACCTCTCTCAATCTCACGATAAAACATTAATCTCGACCTTACTCAGCTTCAACATCACTATAGAAGTTCAAGTTCGACCGCTTTCAACTTCATGTGAACTTCAACATCGACCTCACTCAACCTAAACCTCACTATTGAACCTTCACCTTACCACCCTAAACCTCAGATGGACTCTATCAATTCGACCTCACGATAGAACATCAACCTCAACCTAACGATAGAACTTCAATCTCGACCTCACTTAACGTCCAACTCACGATAGAACTTCCAACCTCAACCTCACGATAGAACTTCAACATTGACCTAACTCAGCCTAACGATGGAACTTTAACATCGACTTCACTGGATCCCAATCTAAGGATGAAACATTAACCTCGACCCCACTGAACCTCAACCTCAAGAATGGAACTTCAATCCTGACCTAACTAAAACTAAAGGTCATCATGAGAACACAACCTCGACCCCACTCAATCACAACCTCACATTGGGATTTCAACCTCAACCAGTCGAAGGAACTTCAACCTCGACCTCAACCTTAACTTCAAGCTGGAATATTAGATTCAAGCTCACGATGGAACCTCGACATCACGATGTATCTTCAACGTCGACCTCGCTTAGCCTCAACCTCGCGATAGAACTTCAGCCTCGACCGCCCTCAGGTGTTAAACCTCACGAGGAAGAACCTCTACTTCATCTCTCCTAGACCTCTAGACTCGAGCTTAAGTTTGTGAGGTCGAAGTTGAAGTTTCAACGTGAGGTTGAAAGAGGTGGAGTTTCATGTTCCTCGTAAGGTTGTGAGGTCGAGGTTCATTGTAAGGTTGAGTCAGATCAAGGTTGAGGTTGAGTGAGGTCGAGGTTCAAAGTCCTTTGTGAGGTCGACTTTGATTGAGGTTGAAGTGGAAGTTAAATCGTGAGGTTGGAATAAGATTACGGATCATGTTCCTCGTGAGATCAAAGTTGAAGTTCCGTCGTGAGGCTCAGGTTGAGTGAGGTCAAGATTGAAGTTTCATGGTAAGGTTGAGATTTGAGTCAGATCGAGGTCGAATTTGAATTTTATTTATGATCTTTAGGCATCTAAGGCTGAGGCTGGAATAGGGGTGAGAAAGGATGAGGAAAAATGCTATCCCGGCATTTGCCTGGTGCGACTTAAGGAAACCTCCGGAAAAACCTCATTCAGGATGGTCGGTCGCTGGAATTGAACCCACATTCTCCAGAATGCTACGCCAACGTTCTACCACTGAGCTACGGCCACCCGGTAGATTGAGGCTGAAGTTAAGTGAGGTCGAGGTTGTTTGGTTTTGGTTGAGTGAAGTCGAGGATGAAGGCCCATCTCGAAATCGAGGTTGAAATTCGCACTTAACGTTAAAGTTGGATGAAAGAGAGGACAAAATTGAGTACTAATTATGGTGAGGTTTTAAGGATGTGGAAATTAAGCCAGTCCTCATGAGGCTGAAAACCAATTAAACGTTTGCCAATGAAAGTACATCAGAACTAGAGCTCAGACTATTAGAATATTCGATGATTTCTGGCATACCATAGGTTCGAATATTTGAATACATCTTGGTAGGAGTAGTTCGGAGCCCACTTTAACAAGAACTGTAGGCTTTCCAGCTCATTTAGAATGTCAGTATCAAACAAACAATTAAGCCGGGGTAAAGCATAGCGTTGGTGGTTTGCACAGTTTTCTTTCAAAGTAATACACTACATCAACTTTATACAAACTTGTACTCTTTACGCACGCCAATCCCCCTTCAAAAAACTGGATAACGTCTGTCCTACGCCACTTGTTCAATGCTTAGATTTAGGTACCTTGGACACTCGCTTGCTCCCCCCCGTTGTCTTTATTAATAAACGATATCGCTAAACACTTGCCATACTCCAACGAGCAGGAAAGCTCAAGTACACAGAGAAAATAAACTAAGTAAAGTACTTGTGTTGTTGCTGCGTTTGTGTCATCAAGCCCCATTTTACAACAGGAGTCTGTCGTGTGTGTCGAAGGTTATAATAAGTTCCAGATTTGCTACACGTGGATCCAAATATTCTTTTGCAAGCGATACAGTGGACAAATCATTGTTCTTTTTAACATTTCCAGCCGTATTCAGAGACTTTTTTGAAGCGACTAACGCTGTACTGCGAGTGACTAACAGATGACTAGGTGAAGTCGTATTTAGAAACGAATTTTGTCCGCTAGTAGCGCCTAAAGTTAGTAACATACTAGTCGCATTCTTAATCAAGGGGAAGCTGTAGTTTTGCATTTTACTAAAAACCTACTCGTAAGATTTGAGGACACTGTATGGCATACGATAAATAATAACATAGACCTTAGTGAAAGAATGCTTGCCCTAAATCCATAATTCTTCAACTACTTAATAAACATACCCCTATTAAGAGGAGGAGAGTCACTCGACCACCATCACCATGGATTACACAAGACATTTTGACCTTGATGGCGGAAAGAAGCTCTGCTCATAGAAATTTTAAGAAAGATAAACCAATGAACTCAGGCAATACACGTATTAGTTTTGAACGTTATCGATCTCTTACGAACCGCTGCGACCAGGCTGTCAGGAATGCCAAGGAAAGTTTTGCATCTACCCTGCTCTATGTAGGTGGTAACCCTCGGGTGCTCTGGAATAAATTAAAAACGCTGGGGGTGGGGCGAAACATAAATATTGACCCTACTCAATACTGTTCATTAGATGATTTAAACCATCATTTCATTGAGATCCTATTTATTGATAGAATTGTTAAAACTGAAACTATTAAATCAACTTTGAGGCGCCAGGCGGATGGGGATAAACTTGATTTCACGCTGGTTAATCCGAGCCAGGTGGAAAAGAATATTCTGAAAATCAACTCGAATGCAGAAGGCGCTGATCAGATCTCAGCTAAATTTATTTAACTAATCCTTCCTCATATTCTGACCTATGTTACTGACGTATTTAATAGTTCAATCACTTATGGAAGTTTTCCATCAATTTGGAAACTAGCTATAGTACGCGTAAGCCCCATCCTACAACTAGCAGTGTGATTTGTGCAACCGACTTCCGTCCAATCAGCATTCTTCCAGCTTTATCGAAAGCTTTGGAATATATTATTAAAGATCAGATCTACAGCTATTTTACATACAACAAACTATTAGAACCTCTTTAGTCAGGTTTTAGACATAACCACAACACCAATACTGTACTGGTATAGGTAACAGATTTTCGTAGCGCCATGGATCATAGACAAGCTACAATCCTAGTACTGCTGGATTATAGCCAAGCTTTTCAATCTGTCGACTATAATATACTGATGGTTAAACTGAAAACTTTCTTTAACTTTTCTGTGTCAGCCGTATCGTGGATTCGTTCCTACCTGGTAAATCGTGAACAATTTGTTATATCTCATAATAAATCCTCCTCTCTAACATCAATCTCTTGCGGTGTCCCTCAAGGCAGTGTTTAAGGTTCACTTCTGTTTATACATCAAAGACATATCTGATGCCTTAAGCTACTGCCGTTATCATAGCTATGCCGATGACCTTCAACTTTATCTCTCAATCTCGCCCTCAGGATTGCAATAAGCAATAAATAAAGTGAATTAGGATTTAGATAGTCTAGTGAGATGGTCACTAAGACATGGCATGAGCATCAACCTAGGAAAATCCAAAGCTGTTCTCTTATCTTCCAAGCATATTCTTGGCAATATTAACTGTGAAAAGTTACCCCCTTACTTATAGATAACACCCCAATATAGTTCCAGCGCACAGTCAAAGATCTGGATTTAATACTGGATCATAACTTATCCCGGAAAGATCATGTTAACCATATAAGTAGCAAAGCTTTTGCATATTTGTACGTCACATAAAATCATTATTACCAATGCCGCTTCGAATATCTCTATCTAGAATGTTGGTAGGATGTTGGAATGTTGATTATGGGGATGTAGTTTACTATGACCTTACGAATGAGCTAGCAAGACGACTGCAACATGTCCAAAATGCTTGCGTTCGTTTTATCTTTTACCTAAGATACTTTGATCATCTTTCGCTTTACTTTAATAAATTAGGATGGCTCCGTTTACATGAACGTCGTAAGTCCCATAAGCTTATGCTCCTATACAAAATGCTCGAAAACAAGGATCCTGTCCATCACTTCTCACGCTTCCAGTAATTACGCGATTTTAATAAATTTAACACGAGATCTCGCAAAACTACCCTTTTTTCAATTCCGCGGCATAAATCATTTTTTTTTGCTAAATCTTTCACAGGTTCCTCTTATAATCTTTGGAACAGCTTTCATCACTCGATCAGGAACATGGATTCACTTTCAATGTACTGGAAGAGTGTTGAGAAACTGTTTAATAATTAGATGTCTCACCAGGCAATGAATTGAGCAAGGTTTGCTTCAGGATTTTATATACATTATTAGATCTACATTATTATTTTTCCTATGTGTTATTATTATATTATTTATACTAAAACAAAAAGAGCGTGTGGTATGTATATTTATGGTTGAGTGGACGAAAAGGTTTTGTGACCTTAACTCCGCCATAATAAATAAGACGAAATAAATAAATAAATAAAGTACTCTTCAAATCTGACCAGAATAAAATGTATATGCCTCAATTTCAAGAGTTTATCTTTGCAACTTAAATCGGATAATTTTGCTAGAAAGAGTGGCATCATTACCTTGTCTTTTCCAGCTTCCTTGTTTCTTGATCTTTGTAGATTCTGTTTGACATTGGGCGTACATAAATGTTGACTGATTCTAGACTTGACCTGAGGAATGACTCGATTTCGTTTATCTTCATATCGATTGGCATACCTCTGTTTACCATTTTCACCGACTTTTGTCTGTTCTCTCTCAGATGGTTAGTTATGGCATCGTATGTTATTTTATTTAACTGTGTCGAAACATGTATAAGTTAGCCACCTTTGGTTCCACCGAAATCTTGTTACCTTACAGAGGTATACAAGTTACAACATAGAAAAACGAGAAATGTCTTTTGAGTTTTAAACCTAGCAATAAGTATGTCAGTAAGGTATTTTATTTTAATATTGATATTTTACACTGTGTATTGTTACTAAGTAATGAAGTAATTTAGTAGTAATGGATATCTTTCTTTCAAAGTTACTAAATGTAGCTATCGATACATAGCTGCACCGCAATTTGACGTTGAACTCCACTGTACTCTATCAAATCTCTCTTTCACATCCCTGTTCTTTGATCTACAATTCTACTTAACCTGCTCGACTGATTTAATATAATTTTTCTTCTGATGCATTGTGATTTAATTCCAATAAGTCCCGCATCACCAAATGGCATCAACTATGCATGGTTGCTCTACAACTTCAGACAAATGAATAATAGGTACCGTCATAATCTTGCACAAAGCAAAGAAATATCAACAGAGTTTCATGGGAAAGGATATGTATTACATAAATGAACCTAAAAAAAAATCAGTTGGGGTAACTACGTCCTCATTTCTAATATCAGTATACGGCTCTATTTCTCTTCAATCACTTCTACCGACAAACTGGAGTGGAGATAGAGGTGTGAGCCCTGTACAATAATAAATGCTGGCTGAAAAGGGCCAAGAATTCTGTTTTCTCCATCAATAGGGCAACAAAAATGTTTTATTTTTGTAGAAATTATGACTTCACCCATTGAAGATGGTTGATTTTGGGCTTAAAATTAGAGAACGGTCTCAGTCTACTCATTCAAAGCATACAGTTTAAAATCACAAATTAAAAACGACTGCTTTTAATGCTTTCCAATCAAGATTTTCCGTATAACTGCAGTCCCCATCCACCTTCTTCTCGTCAAGCTTCGGTTCATTGACCAAACACTTGTAGCAAAATAATATAGAAATATAGGAAGATGCCCGGTATCCTCTTCACTTAAAAATGACAGAATATCTGAGGTAAGTCCTCCAGAAAACAATTGCTTTAAATGACTCACTTCACCGTTGAATAGAAACATAGTATAATGTAGTCAATTTTCAAGATTCACAGATGGACAACTTGGAGAATAATAACATTATGCTGTGGGCTCCACAAAACTGTGAGCTAGTTAACCTGTCGTCCAACTCCACATGTTTCACAAAATTTTGAATATATTCAAATATTTATTCTCTTTTAACATCTTCTTCATTTTTCACTTCCCAGTTTGAAATCCACTGTTACACAGTTGCATGGGATAGGACTCGGAACTTGACACATATTTTGTTAGTAGGACTCAGTAGAAGAGGACACACTTTTAGGAACTTTTAAACCGGTTTCATGGCCTATAGAAATAGATGTAGTAGGCTCTGGTGGTTGCAGGGAGGTGCTAGAGAGGTGGGGTATATCCTCCTGAACTATGGAGGTTGTATATGTAATAACGGAGAAGATATGTATTAATCAATAAATTATTATTTTTAATTATATTTTTTCATTTGTCGGCCCTCCGCCATTTTGTTATTTATTGGCCCGCCCGCCCTTGCCGCGAAACTTGGTATAAAACCCCGATCGCGAAAAGTATAGTACGCTACGTAGAAGAATACATTTTTTAATCTGTTAATTTTTTCAGTGTATCAGGTTATAATTTTATTAAGAAATAAAGTGGAATTCATCATTTAAGGTATACACAGTTATGTTATGCATACTGAAGTTATCATTGCTTGAACAACGCAGAGAAACTCTGTACTGCTTTTCTCAGACTGTTCCTGGATAGAAAATAAATATTTCTGTGGCTTCTTTACACTATACTAACCAATCGAAATGCTTTCTTCCTCTAGCTGAGGGGTTGAAATTGTTGTACGTTATTTTTTGACAAATGGAGTTTTCGTTGTGTTATACCTAAGGACTCAGGGGTTTTCTGGAAATTTCTCTGTTTACAGCTACGATGGAAGAATGCATACTGCTTTTAATATTGTATATGTATTCAATCTCTCTTGACTGATGTATAATAAACCATATTGACAACAGAATAAGAACCGTATGATTTTTCTTTTGAAGCGTCATCTTCACGAGGTTTGTCTTTGAATACATTGGTTTGAGATGCACTTGTATTGATTACTGTCAAGTCATTAAGCAGAGGTTTATTCTGAGAAGAAATGATTGATCCCGCTGTTCTGTCGGTATTGCTAGCAAATAAGATAACTGCGAATTATGCTTTTAAGTTTAATAACGAAAACCTGAAATATATGCTTGTCTGATTTAGAAATGAAACCTTTTTCGTAGAAGAAGGTAACAGGACTACAAAAATAAAGAGTACCTCTTTAGAAGATTGTCAGTACTCCCTAATTGCTTTTTAACGGGGGTCGCTAAAGAATAAGAAAATAAGAGTATGCCTTTTGAAATTGATTTTTGATGAGATCTCAGGTATAGGATTTTTAGATTGTAATCGCAGACAGAATCAGCTAATTACAGAACTCTCATAAATATGTTATTTATTCCTTGAGTTCTTTGACATAATGACGAAGAGGTAAAACATCAGCTTTGGAGAAAATTATAGACAACCATATTTAAAATACTCAGATGTTTATGGTTCATTCATTTTGAGTAACAGTATATTGAATTAAGGTGATATATGAATAGAGATGGCTTTATTACTTTGAGGAAGAAATGAGGTATTTGAGTCTTTCAGGAATATCGTTGTTTAAAGATGGCGTTGAGTGATTGTCAGTCAATTTTAAATTGTAAAAGAACACTTTGAGAAAGATCTTTTAGGTCACTGAAGAGAAAAGAAGGGTTTAGAGAACTTACGCTTGTATATATATATATTTCTAAATGAGGCCTCTGGATTTATTCTTTATTTAGCTTCACTTTGGAATTGTGTAAAGGAATTTTTCCTGTGTTTTGCAAATTGAATCAACTGTTATATGTATATATATATATATATATATATATATATATATATATATAT
>JAGDQP010002896.1:76224-99394 GCA_022664845.1 Lepisma saccharinum
TTTTTTAGGTCACCGAAGAAAAAAGAAGATTCTAGAGAATTTATGCTTGTATACATATTTCTAAATGAGGCCTCTGAATTTATTCTTTATTCAGCTTCATTTTGGAATTGGTACAGGAATTCTTCTTGTGCAATTTTCTGCACTGTGTTTTGCAAATTGAGTCAATTGTTATACATATATTATTAGAGAAGTGAGTATTCTAATTTATTTTTTAATCACTTTTATATTTTATTAGATCTTGAACCGGTAACTTTAGACTATATTATATTTATTATTGAAAAGCTAAAACATACATGCCCCAGTCAAAAATCCCGGATTGCTTCTTTCATTATAATTTTTAATGTTTTATGAATAATTCCCAAAATTTTTGCCTACAGAATTCGAACCCAGAACATTTGAGTCATTGGATTTTTGCATTTAGATGATAGAACTGAATTTGGAACTTGAACTTGAGTAATTTTGATTATGTGTTGTGAAAGTCTTTACTGAAATTGATATCACCGCCTAGAATACCTAATTTGAGACGGATAATTTTCAATAAAATAGTTTATATCTCTTTACTTAACATCACATTAATTTCTAAGGCTCTCCATAATCTGAAATGATTACTTTACCACGAAAGTATAGTGAGTTGTTCCATTTGAAAATACATAAATAGTTATTACTGCTGGACACCAATGGAAGTGGAATTTGCTTGCCTACACTTTGTTATTATAGACTAAAGGAATAATATAGTCATGATTGGTTTCTGTTGAAAGGCAGCTTTTGACCTGAAGCTCTAGGTGAATCTATTGTGATTTAGCAGTGCCTTATATTGTTGAGACAGAAAATTAATGTAAATAGTTGTGTTCTTTGAATTGCTACTCATAATACATTTGCTATTGATAGAAGTTATGTAAATATTGAAGAAAGATCATCAACCGAGATAAATTAGGAAACATACTTTTAAATATTTCTTATACACTTTTTACTAATTTATTCCAAATGCTTCTTTCTTTGAAGAAAATGAAATTTTTCAAGCAACTACTTTAAATTTTAAAATATTAATCAGTTCCACTAGTAAGAGGCAGAAAATATTATCAAATTATGATAGACGCCCCCCGAAACTGAAAATACGCATAGAATTCCTGCTGATTTTATATTACTTTGAAATAAGACCTGTATGTGGATAATAACTATAATTTTCTATTTTCAGATAATCATAATTGATCGACTCATGGGAGGTTGCCACCTAGCACGAGCAGTTGTGAAATTAGGTGAGTTTGTTAATTATATATCTTTAGATTTTAAATTTAATTTCACGGCGCTCTTTACTATTTTCTTGACTAGAAATCAAACTTCAAAATTTGATAGCGAAATATTAATTATTTATGGCCTGACATTTTAGGCTCTGGCTGAGAGGTCAATTAAAAGTTAAATTATAGCTTGCTACAGAAATTTTATTTATTTATGGCCTTTAGGCATCTTAGACTCAGGCTGAGATCGGAGGTAAGTAAATAAAAACATATTTATGGCCTTTTGGCTCAGACCGTTGAGATTACAAGTTTTCATAATGTTTATTAGTGCCGGAATAAAGAACACTTGATTGTCAATAAGAAAGCGTACATGATCCAACGCAATTACGAGAGAACCCCTATTTGAAGTGAGGAATATAGTTTACTGCCATATGCATTTTGAGATAATATCATATGGTTCTTAGACATTTGTTGTATACTTATTCTTTACCTAAGACGTTATTTTAAAAGTACTTATTGTCTCTCGACTATAAATTGCTCAACTCAAGTTGAAATCCCGGCCAGGACCCTGAAGAATTTTATGCCTTGCGCTTTGAGATACACGCAGCCTTCTATAGTAGTGTGCCTTTGATATTTTCGGGAAGAATCCACCCACCTCCGTTTGTACTATAGGTCAAGAAAATGTGGAACGCTACCTCCACATTTCCCATGCGTCGTTTATGGCGTCTGCTCAAAGGGGATAGTTATATATTTTGATACTCTTTTGTGAAGCTGAGAACTTTAAAAACAGTGTTCCTAGACACAAAAATATTTTTACTGAATCAGTTTATTTGTTATTTGTTTAATCTAGCTTTAGCGTAAACAAGTGTAGAAGATGTGCTGCTTATATATTTGAAAGTATTGTAGTGGTTTCCATCATTTTAAAACCAACCAACTTTCTGTATAGGCACATCCGATTTAAATTTATTTATTGCCTTTAGGCAAGTTTGACTCAAACTTCATTTATTATGTGTTTAATCTAGCTCAAGCGTAAACAAGTGTACCTAACATATTTGAAAATATTGTATTGGGTTCCATTATTTTTATAGCAGCCAACTTTCTGTATAGGCACACCCGATTCAAATTTATTTATGGGCTTCAGGCAACTTTGACTCACGATGATATTCAAAATATTACTTGTCAGTGTTTACAAACGTGCTTGATGCATACTTTTTTGTTGTATTCCCACCTACGGTAGTCGGGGAGAGAGAACAAGTTGTTTTCCGATCGCACATAGATTATTTTATATAGAATTCAAAGGAGGGATTTGAACCTAGGACGCTGTTTTAGCGGTTATGTGTCATAAGTCTAATATAAAAATTTAGCTTTGCCTGTTCCTAAAATTAAAAATACGTATGCCTAAGCTTTGATTAGCCTTAGGGCGCTAAATGATTAACATGAAACGAGAATAAAAACAACAGAAATATAGAACATGCATCTTAAATGATAATAATAATGCTTTTTTAAAAATAACATCTACAGATTCGCAAGTAATAGTGTCCCAACTCAAACACGTCTCGCTAACAATTTACCGAGCTTTTAGCTGTTTGCTTCTGAAAGGCCGACAGTCGGCAGTTTAACGAATGTTAGCAGACAACGCAAACAGTTTGTGCCGGGCCAAACTTCGATGTTGGCGCAACTACAACTGATAAAGTAGTATGATATTTAACTTAACTTAATATTTCTTCGTAACAGCCGCAAACACAAACATTATACCTATAGTATATATGCATAAGAGAGAGTACCTATTCTTCCTGAAATTGTGACAGTCCATAAGTTGTGAGGGACTAAAAATTTCATCCCACCAAAGTTTAATATGTTGTTGTACACCATTTGAAAATAATTTTAAATAGATATTGTAGAAAACCTTTTTTTAAATTGTTACTTTCATTAACTTGTATATTTTCAAGATTGATGTTCTTCGCATGCCCAAAGATTGAACTAGGTTTTGTAAAGGTACTTACTGAATGCACAAACCCTCAGTTGCCTTTGAAAGCTGAAGCTGACGGACGTAAACTGCCCTCCAGGAATCTACCTGAGTTATTTACACGTTTGAACTTGTTGAAAGCAAATTGTTGCTTCATTTTCAATAAAGTTTTTTCTTTATATTTGAGAACTAAACTGCTAGTTCATTTTTCGTGCTGTGATTATTTTTGTGAATAAGTGCTAACTAGTTCATTTTTTGTGCCGCGACTGCTTTTTGTGAATATGAAAAGTGAAATAGTATCTACTTTATTCTTGGCTAAGATTCTACTTTTTTGAACAGGAAGTTAATTTGTGTATACTGTTTACAGCAATCAAGTTTTGATTATCTCCAATCAACTTTTGATCATCTGAGTAAGGAATTCTAATATTTGAGGACAACAAGAATGAATTGCACCATGAGACTTACATCAGCCGATCATATTATTTTGACTGAGAAGGCTAAAGGATTGGCTAACCCCGAGTCTATGTACGATGCCTGGGTGAATCTCTGCCGCTTAGCCGTGCTGGGAATACTGCCTAGAAATTCAGGTAAGCTTTTCAACTTTTTGTTTCATCTTCTGTCCAAGTCTGATTTCAACAAGTTGTTTGGTGCATGTCTTCATGCCAATGAATTAGCACAATTAGGTAACGCTGGCTTTTCTGACTCCCTCTCTAATGCTAGACTCCCTTTCCAGCATTATATGTTATTGACTGATCCCATTGACGCGAATAATGGGAGAAAGCTTCACCCACATCTCGCTTTTCTCTTTGGTTTGATTCCGTTGTGAGAGATGATAATCAGGAAGTATATGTTTCTATGAATTTCATATGATTCATTGAATATTGTCCCTCACAGCCGTGAGTACTCCCTTTCCTTTGGAGATTCATTTTCTGTTTTCGCTATGACTTCAATGCCTGTTTCAACAACTTTTTCGTGTACTTCTACTACTAGTTCTGTTTTGTCAATGTAGTTACGTCTGTATTAACGCAGGCAACTACATTAGTAACTACGGCAAGACCTATCTGCAGTTCGATACCTTCTACTTCTTTTGCTGTATCTTCTACCTCATTTACTCTTCCTCCACCTATTCCTTCTACCTGAACGATTGTTGAAAATGAAGATAGTTTTTCTTGCGATACGGACTGTGTTCTTTCACCTGGGGGTAATCAGGTATGCGACCAAGCATACGATTATTATTAGGGTTGGGGAACGCAACTAAATCCATAGAAAGAAGAAAAATTATAGAATAAAGTTAGTGAAGTTGAATAAAGTGTTTTAGTTAACGAGGAAGATGTTAATGCAGAGATAATACAACAGGGAACAGGTCCGGATTACTTTAAAATGATAGGTGAACGCGTACGCGGATTCAGTAAATTTCCAGTGAAAGGTAGGGAAATATCAATACGTGCGAAAGGCGGATCCTCTAGGTTAACGCCGGCTGTCTATGTTGAGAAACTTTTTCAATTTGCACTAGATAATTTATTATCTAATGCAGATCCACAATCCTGGGTCGGATTTAGTACTGAAAGTAGCAATGACGTCAACGAGAAAGACGTCTTCATTCCGTGGCGTAGAAGAATCCATCTAACTACTGATCATATTTTACGTTTGATTGAGAATGTTCTCAACTAGAATTAATCTTTCCTGTTAGCTGATAGTGTAATCATTAAAGCTAACATATCCGACCCTACTCGCGGAGAAGGTGAAAGGAAGAAGCATAATAATGATAAGTATTTACCTCTGAAGGGGTACTTACAAGCACACATTATGCCAGTGCCTAGATTGAGATTCAATTCATACGATTGTTTACCAAGAGCTTTAATTATGGCAGAGAAGAAAGCGCTTTCTCAATATGATAGGGTAAAATATATGAAAAAGAATCCTAAAAATTGGGAAAAGGAACGTAAAGCTCTTTGTAAACGAACAAATATTAATATTTCAAGTTTGGGTGGAGTATTGACGATATTGATCAATTTCAAGATTTGTATGGTAATCGATTCCAAATTGTAGTCTATGCATTAAAACCAGCTACTCGAGGCAGGTGATATATATGTGGGAATGTGCAAACTAAAAACAAACTATTTTTGTTTTATCATAACCAGCATTTTGACGTTATTGAGACAATTATGGACTTTTTAAGAAATAAAGGTTATTGCAGGAATTCTTTGAAGCCATACGAACGTCGAAGTAAACATAAATATGAATACTTTGGGAACATTGCGAGGAGTATCATGGTTTTGAAACTTCTGAAGAAGAAATGCTATAACTTGTATTAGTTGTTTAAGGACGTTCCCCTCGCAATCATGCTATAATAAGCATAGCACGAAGGCGAGGAAAAAACCTGTATATTCCTATGTTAAACTGTGTCAACAGTATGGTGTAAAGGTTGATACCCGAAAAAGAAAGAGTATTAACCCTCATGTATATGGAGATCGATTCTGCATTATCTATAAGTTGTACGTTAATGAGGATCATTTCTGTTTCGTACAAAAGACGAAACCGATACCTGAAACTGAGTTTTGCTACATAGTGTATGATATTGAAACCATGCTATTAAATGAAAACAAAAAAGGTGAACGTGAACTCCGGCCAAACCTAATATGCGCATCACGCCGCTGTTTTAAATGTAAGAACCACATGGAGGATAATTATAAATGTTTTCAATGTGGTAATTCACAAGGTGAAAGAGACATTGTTCTTTACAATATTGAAAGCTCTGTAAGGCACGTTCTCCAACAAGGTTCTAGGTTTAATACCGTGGTTTGTTTAGCGCATAACGCCGCGAAATTCGATTCCGTGTTTGTTGCACGTGCACTTACTGAAAAGGAACAAATTACTCCTCAAATAATAACCCAAGTTACGAAAATTATGCAAATGAGTGTACGCAATATTACTTTTAAAGATATTTATTCATGTCCTTGAAATTATCTAAATTACCGGCTACCATGGGATTAGCTGAAAGTTTAAAGAAGGGAGATTTCTCGTTTTTCTTGAATATTGAGGATAATCAAAATTATAACGGACCATGTCCAGAACTTGACCTTTTTGATGATGAAGGAAAATGAAAAACAGAACGCAAAGCTTTGAAGCTTTGGCATGGGGAGTGAGTGCAAAAAGATCTTACATTTAACTTACAACGTGAAATGGTAGAATACTGCAGGAACGATGTTCGTATATTTTGCGAGGCAGTCATTAAGTTTTAGGACTTAACTGAACAAAAAACTGAAGGGATTCAGTGTTTTCTTCAAGTAAGTACTATTGCTGCGTGTGCTATGGAATGCTTTCGATCTTTATATTTAGAAGAGAAAAGTATTCCTCAATTCCCCCCTTCGGGTATCGAGAACGTAACCCCCAGAGTAAGAAAGCATTAAGATGGTTAAAGTACATGGAATTCATAGGAAATGATATTTCTATTCATACGGCTGAAAACGGAGATGAAGTGCAATTTGGACAACTCAAAGTGAACGGGCACGATAAGAAACATCGTACTTCCTATGAATTTTATGGATGTTTTTGGCATGGTCATTCATGCATTAAACAGGGTCGCCACGGGTCTCTCAATGACACGAATGGCGAAACATTAAATGACCAAGATATTGCGATAATGAGTAGAAAGAAATATTTGGAAACTTGTGGTCTGAAGCTTGTAGAAATCTATGAATGTGATTGTGATCGACAAGCCAAGGGAAATCCACATATTCGGCAATTTATTAAAGATCACTGGAAAAATATTCAAAGTGGATTAGTGCCTAAAGACTCTTTCAACGAATGTAAGACTGAAATTTTCATATCTTGCTATGAGTGCCCTCAAGACGAATTTATTCGATATGTCGACATATGCAGTTTATATCCATATGTCATGAAAAATAAAGCTTTCCTTATTGGTAAGACTACCATTTATCGAGGGAAAGCATGTCCTGATCCCAAACTAATTCAAGGAGTTGTTTCTGCAAGGTTCTTCCTCCTCAAGATCTTGCTATTCCTTTGCTTCCATATAATGCGAATGGACTCCTCGTATTCAGCCTCTGTCTTACTTGTATGGAGGAAATCAGTAGTAATGCTTGTAACCATACTGTTGACGAACGCTGTTTCACCGGCAGGTTTTGCACTCCTGAATTTCATGAGAGTATGAAGAAACTGTATACCATTCTTGATACTTACGAAATTTATAAGTTCAATATGAAAGAGGGATTATTTGAAGATTATGTTAACAACTTCTTGCGGATGAAACAGGAAGCTTCTGGTTTTCATTCTCAGTGTAGTAGTGAGGAGGAAAAGCTGAAGTATAAAGAGGATTATGCTGAACATGAAGGTATACAACTCAATCCTAATAACATCAGTAAAAGCCCTGGTTTGCGTTATCGCTAAACTTAATTTAAATCTCTGTTTTTTGAAGTGGGGACAGAGAACTGATTTAGTACAGACCAGGGTAGTTAATGATGCTAAGACATTCTTGGACTTTCTCCGAACACCTCACTTTGAAGTACAAAATGTAGTTCTGATCGGAGAAGATGCCTTGGTAGTAACATACAGGGATTTAGAAAATGTTAACACTCCTAATTCCTTTTCAACTGTTATTTTGTCAGCCTTTATTTCATCATGGGCTAGATTGAAATTTAATGGTTTATTAGAAAAATTGGGAATATAAAATGCTATCTACTCAGATACAGATTCTATCTTTTGCAGACAAAAGAGAAAACAACCTGCATTGCTTCCTGCAGGGAACTAGCGAGGAGATTTAGCTAATGAAGTGAAAGAGGAGTGGTAGATCCCTATTTTCAATGGGTTAGGGCCTAAAAATTAATTGTATGAGGGAAATTAAGACTGTTAATATTAAAACCACTTTTAAAATTCGGGGAATTACTTTAAATTGTCGTGCGCTTCAAATTAGTAATTTTGATAATTTTGTAAATTTAGTCAAACATAATTATGAAAGGAAAATCATTAGTAATCCTAATGGTATCTATAGGAAGCCAGGATTCAAAATTATATCTAGGACAGAAACAAAAGCTCATCATAATGTTGCGAGTAAGCGTAAATTGCATAATGAATTTGAAACTCTTCCTTTCGGCTGTAAAACAAAAAGACTTAACAACTGTTAGTTCATTTATCTTCTGTCGCTAGCTCTTGATGCTTCTCTTTCTTTTTCCTGCAACTATTCTGCTTTCAGGTCCCAGCAGAGCTGGGTAAACTTATTTTGTGAATTGATTATTAATTCATCGTAAAACGATGTTTTCTAGCCATTTTAAGGAAATAGTTTGGTGTTATGGTGGTGTGATACCTAAATAATCTAGTGAGATAAATAATATTCGATTTCATTTTGGAATTCCTGATATGATTACTTTTGATATTCAGGAAAATTAATTGTTAATTCTCGATGATCTTATGAGTGAAACTAATGTTGATGTTTACAAAATTTTCATAAAATTTAACATCATAAGAATCTAAGTGTTATTTTTATAGTTCAAAATTTATTTCCTAAAGGAAAATATGCACGTGAGATCTCATTAAACGCCCATTATATCATTGTGTTCAAAAATCCTAGAGATAAGTTACAAATACAATATTTAGCAAGGCAAGTTATACCGCAATATAATTCAAGTGATATAAAGATGTAATTCAAGTGTTTGAAAATACTACTTCTGAACCTCATTCATATTTTACTTTTCGATTTAACTCGGTCTACACCTGACGCTCTACGTTTACGTACAAATATATTTCCAGATTAAACTACGATGTTCATCTATGCACATGTAAAAGACATGATTAAACCAATTCAGGTCAGTTGGCATCAAGATGTCAAGCATAAAATATCATCTGATTGACATCCGTGCAATTAGTAAATGTAAGAGTAAAAAGCGTAAAGCATTAGTTCAGAATGCACCTGGTGGTGTTATTCGAACTGTTGCAAAAGTAGTTTTAAAAATTCTAAATGGTATCTTAAAACTCTTCTTGTCAGAAGCAAAGGTTGCGTCGACATAAGAAGGCATTTTGTGCACTATCACTGAAACGATCAAGTTTAAAAAAGACACACAAACCATTGATGCAAAAAGATGGTGCTTTTCTACCTTTATTATTAGCTCCAATCTTAAGTGCAGTGGCTGGAAGTTTATTTAATCGTTAAAATGTCTTCGCAATTTCAAAAAATTGTACTCATTCCAGAAAATGCAGGTGCGCAATGTATTCCACTACGAAGTGTGTAAAGTCGCATCAAACAGGTTTGGATAATGAAATGAATGACATTTTAAAACGAAGTGATCTTTCTACCGATGAAAAAGGAAAATGTATCAGCAAGTATTACATCGTTATTTACAATATACTCCACATTCTCAGAAACAAATTGTTTTACGTGTTTACAATTCTGAATCTTCAAGTATGTTACCCATTATTCAATATATTATTAGTTCAGTACCGGTACCAAAATCATTTGCTAAAAAGACTCAAGTATTATTAAATTTCATGCAGGCTTCCAATCGTACCAGTTGCGACCAAACTGGGGAAGTATCCATAGATAACAAAGTAATTCCAGGTTCAAATATTATTGATCTTATCAATGATGTGGTAAGAACTTGAAACACTTTTAGAAATCCAGTTGGCATTCAAGATTTTAAAGAATTATTACGAAATATTAATATTCCCTTAGAATTATTTAATTTTCAATTTGGCGCAGGTTCTACTAAAATAGCAAAGCAGAAGAATACTGGTCGTAAAGTAGTAAACAAAAAGACAAATTCTAATAAAGAAAAAGAAGAATAGTATTAGTCAAGGAATAAGGAAACGTTTTTCTTCATTATTTAAAAAAATATAAAGAATACAAGTTTTAAATATGTCATTTCATAAAATTTATTATGCGTATGCAGATTCAAATTCTTTAGGTAGTATCACCAACTTGGAAAAGAAAACTGGTCTTTCTCAGAAAAAAGTAAGAAAATGATTAGCTTCACAAGATACATACACTTTATATGCTCCTGTACGTAAACATTTTCCCCGTAAAAATATTATGTTAATTGCGCCTAATGAACTAGTACAAATGGATTTAGCACATATGAAAAACGTATCTAAATATAATGATGGATATAAATATATTTTATGTAGCATTAATGGTTTTAGTCGTTATGCCATTTGTATTCCTGTTAAAAATAAAAGGGGTCCTGTCATAGTGAAAACAATAGAATTAATATTCAGTAAAATAAAATTACCACTACTACATTGTCAAACTGATTAGGAACAGAATTTTATAATCAACGTGTGAAACGTGTTTTTCAAAAATATCGGGTGAATCATTATAGTGTGCATTCTGAAATCAAGGCTGCTTTCGTAGAAAGTTATATTGAAGGAAAAAATATATAAATATAATATTGCTGAAAATACTTATCGTTGTATCGATATTAAAAAAAGAACTTATTTTTCAAATAAGGGATAAAATATAGTAGAATATACAATAAAATTTCCAGTCGGATATTATGAATCAATACATTCGGTTTTAGATATTATTCGTACGACTTTACTTAAACAAATGGGAAAAGAATATGATGAGAAAGAAAACTTACATATATTTGATGATAGTAGTATTCTTAATAAAAAATTCATTATGTAGAAATGATTATTGTTGAACGCATAATCATTGATGATCCTATAGTAATAGAAGAAAATCATATCGTTATTCAATATGAGGAAAGTAGTGATAAATTTTTCATAAATGAAATCTATAACGTGAAAATCTTTTCACCATGAGTTCTGGTTTGCAAAACATTTTAGGATTTAGTATTGATTCTACAGTGAATACACACAGTTCACTTTTATCCTAAGAACCCTAAAAGGGAACCAAAGTTTCTAAATGTTCCAGCACCTTTTCACACAAATCTTGGTTATCTTATTCCCTCAGAAATAAAAGTTTGTATTGATATTGTAAAGGATTAACTTGTTTATGGAAAACTAATTCGAAAAATTGGAATTCAAGATTATCCTTACGGAAAAATAAAATACATTAATTTTGATTGTCCACAATATGTTAAAGTTGAAAAGAAATATTTTGGTACTCTTCAAGTAGACTTAAAAGATCTTCACGGGGAAAATTGGCATTTCAATTTGTAACTTCAAGCGTGAGACTACATTTTAAAAGAAAATGATTTCTGAAAGTAGGGACAATAGTTTTTACATTACACTTACTTGTGATGGAAGTATTCAAAGTTATTATAATAATGGTCCAACACATTTTTAAATATTCTTAATAATCGAATACATTTAAATGATTCGTCGATGGTATGATTAACTGAAATTCATATTCCCTTAACGTGCAATAATGCCATTTCCGGTCAAAATAAAATATGGTATGATAATGTAAAACATAAAATAGCACAAGGATATTATTCCACCGTTCAACAGTTGCTAGATGAATTGAATAAAATGAATTCAAGTATAAAATTTGAATATTCAAACATTGTCACTGTACACGTTGATGATAGTATAAAATCTTTACGATTATCACCCATATTAGCATTACAATTAGGTTCTGAACCTAATATTAATATTTTAAAAGATAGTCGTATTGCTAAACAGCCATTTTTAGACACTGGATATCCCCATCTAGTGTTTGTTTATACAGATATTATTCAACCTCAGTTTGTAGGTGATACAAAAGCACCTCTTTTATGTATTATAAGTATGACCGGTAATCGTCATGGAAATGTACAAACCATAACTTTTCAGAATGTACATTATTTTCCACTTGCAAAACTTTCACTTGACACTGTAGAAATACTACTAAAAGACCATGCAGGGCGAAATTTCCCATTCACATCCGGGACATTCACCTTAACACCTCACTTTAAGCACTCGTCGAAATGAAGACCTATACAGTTATGCATAGAGGTAGAGGTATACCTTACTTTGCAGGACCTGTTTATCAACGGGGACATGATATTGGGAGTTTATTTCGCGGATTGTTTCGATTTGCTATGCTATTCCTTAAACAAGGAGCAAATGCAGTAGGGCGACAAGCTTTACAAACGGGAATACAAGTTGCGGGGGATATACTGGAAAACCGGCTTATTAAGGAATCTTTAAAAACACGAGTGCGCGAAGCAGAATCATTTTTAAGAACGAAAGCTGAAAATAAAGTCAGTCAGTTACTTAGTGGTAGTGGTAGAAGAAGGGCACGAAAACGTATTGTTTCCGTACGTATTGGGCCACCAAGTTTAAAAAGACGACGTGTTTGTAATAAAAGAAAGAGTAGAGATATTTTCAGTTAAAAGTGTCGTTTCTTACACCTAAAAGTAATGAATGCTGTACGAATGAATTGGATTTAGTTTCTGTTCCTATGACACAAACTGCTATTGAATCATCTAGAATCGTAGAGTATCAACCAATTTCATCGCTTTCTTCTGATGGACCTATAGAAATTCTTGTGCCTGGAGATACTGCTGAATATATTTTTCCTGCACATATTTATCTTTATGTCAAGTGTAAAGTATTAAGGGGAAATGGAGATAATTTACAAGTAGCAGCAGAAGGACCACCAGCCGTTGTGGCAGATAAAGTAGCGCCGGTGAATAATTTTTTACATTCACTTTTTACCCAAGTCGATGTTTCTTTAAATGATAAAATTATTTCTTCTTCAAATGCTACGTATCCATTTAAAGTGTACTATGAAACTTTTCTTAATTATTCTGAAGATGCAAGCAAAACTCATTTAACCACTCTATTGTTTTTTAAGGATATACTGCAGGGCATTTTAATAATCTCAATGAAAATAATTCTGGTTATTATAAACGAAAATCTTTTGTTGCTGGTAGCGTTTCCATTAATATGTATGGACGACTTCATATAGATATTTCGGGATCAAATCGAGTTCTTCCAAATAAAGTCAATCTTCATATAAAAAGTCGTAGTAAAGATGCATTCTGCTTAATGGCAACTGAAAATTCTACATTTAAAGTTAAACTGGAAGAGGTTATTCTTTATGTTCGCCGAAATAATATTTCTGATGATTTAGCTTTAGAATTAAACAGTTTTTGACTCACGATACTGCAAAATTACCATTGACTAAAGTTGAAACAAGAGTACATACTATTCCTGCAATTGTTGATTTCTATAATCTTGATAATATATTTCATGGAAATGTACCAAAGGGTCTCATTATTGGTTTTACTGCGAATACTGCATTCAATGGATAATACCATGAAAATCCGTTCTACTTTGAAACTTTTAATATTAATAAGTTGCAAGTACAAGTTGGTTCCCAATTTCATCCCCCCATCCCTCTTACTACGGATTATGCTAATCAACTATACGTTCAAAGTTATCACACCCTGTTCTCTGGAACTGGTATATTTCATGGAAATGTAAGTCAGACAGTCACATATTCTGATTACCCTCATGGATATACTCTTTATGCTTTTATTTTTTCTCCTACTAATACTTTAGATCCTACATGGGATGCTGTTAAGGATTCTCCCGTTAATCTCCGAAGTGGGTTCACTGAAAATCTTGCACAATCTATTTCATGTTTTATTTAAGCTCAATTTGATTCCCTTATACAGATCGATAAGGATCATGAATATACTTATCATACCATGTAAATTTAGTTTACGATCAACAATGAGAACTGTCGTACACTTTTCAGCCTTCGATGATAATGAAGAAAATAGTTTAATAGTCAAAGAATTAGCCATAGTTCATGTAGATAGCAATAGTTTTCAAAGTTTGATATTTAAACCTCCTTTTCCAATATCAAAAATTATTCCTAGTTTAAGATGTACAGATAATTATTTAAGCCAACAAGTATTTGATCTAGAGTGGATAGAAGGCGAAGTTGAATACAGCGAAGTTAAAAACATAGTTACCAAGTATACCTCGCACAGTCGTTGTGTATTCACTGGCGGCAAATATATCTAGAGTCTCTTCTTCAAAGAACAGTAATTAATTTGGAAGACATACACTGTCCAAAATATAATGTATTATCATTTCCATCGTAAAATTGTGTTCACCATCTTCATCAGTTTACAAGTTTTCGTTGTGTTTTAAAAGAAGCATGAGTGTACGCATACTATATAACGTATTATCATTTACGTTTTTTTATTTTACCTGGAAACAGAAGAGTGTATGAACCAACACCGATAAGTGATAGTCAAAGTGATGTGGACTGATCAGATCTTAAAAAATTGTGCTTCAGGACTGTACTAGTGCAACTACGCTTACTGAAATTTATTCAGTGGACACTTTACCAAAACAAGTTGAATATCCGGCGGCACTTATAGTAAATTTGAGTGCCTCAAGTTCCCCGGGAACTCACTGGACTGCCATCATGAGCGGAGTCGATATTTTGATAGCTTTGGAAATAATCGTACTAAAGTAATTGAAAAATTTTTAAAACAAAATTGCAAATTATATCATGTAAATAAAACTCAAATTCAACACGAAGAATCAATTCTTTGTGTGACTATTCTGTATTGTATTTATTTATTTCAGTGTGCGAGGAAAAATATAATTTCTGCTTTTCATATCTTCAGAAAAACGATGAGATTGTAAAACCTCTTGTAAAAAATATTATAAAACGAAAAGAAAATTGCAAATAAAGTTTTTTTCGTATAAAGGTAAAATCAAATCTTTTATTTCAAAAATTCCTGAAAAAAGGTAGAGTGTATAGAAATATATTTATTTTATAATTATGCATTAGTTGTAAGATGGTTCAAAATGTGAAAGACAAAAAGTTAATGAAAGGAGCAGAAGGCAGTAGAAGGCAGCTTAAGTTAAATGGTAAGTATTGCGCAATATTGTGCAACATAAGTTCTAGCACAACGCAAAAATAATATTATACAGAATTTAAAAATCTTTCAAACATTCAAAATTCGTGTAAACACCTGGTGTGCGGCAAATATCAAAAGCAACATGTTCTATGTTGTCTAGAATATGAAAAGAAGATTTCTCTCTTGAATAGAGCATCAATGGATGCTAAACAGTAAATACACTGTTAAAGAAACAAAAAATGTCAAACAATTGGCTCCACGTCAATTAAACGCCAGACATAAAGAGAAACCTCCTCCCGAGTAGTATAGCTGCGATACAACTCGTACCCCCTCGCCCACCACCGTAGATGGGATAGAACAAAAATAAACGAACACCTGCACAATAAAATTCTTGGAAAAGCCGGAGCATGTCCATACACGAACCGAGCATCAGCGGAGATGCGAAACTACAAAGAAAACACGAATCAAGCCTCAAACAATATTCTCCTTCTTGTCCAGAACACCAGAGGTGTGATACGAAGAAAATATTTCAAACAATCAACTCTGCGCATGCGCCAAACATCGAAAGATATAACTGAACAAGCTTAGTTGAGCAAAGGAACTTCTATGTGTAAGACACATCATGTATGCTTCGCGATGACAGTGAATGCATTCACCGTCAAAAATAATGTAACCCATCCGAAAAATAAATCAAAGTCCTCAATAAAAATACATATACTACATTAAATGTATTCTTCTACGTAGCGTTCTATAGTTTTCGCTATCGGGGTTTTATACCGAGTTTCGCGGCAAGGGCGGGCGGGCCAATAAATAACAAAATGGCGGCGGGCCAACAAATTAAAAAAAGTATTTATTGATTAATACATATCTTCTCCTTTATTACATATACAAATCCATAGTTGAGGAGGATATACCCCACCCCTGTAGCACCTCTCTGCAACCACCAGAACCTGCTACATCTATTTCTATAGGCCATAATACCGGTTTAATAGTTCCTAAAATTGTGTCATCTTCTACTGGACTCGGAACTTGCTGACGCCAAAAAATTTTAATATAACCTATAAAATGACTATAGAAAAGTAGAAGAATGGCCTATGGACAAAAAATATAAAATTGTTTTTAACGTTTCTTCAAGAAACTATTACAAAAATGTGATACTTCAATTAGAATAAAGTTACATTTTATTGACAAATATAGTGGCTATTAAAAGGCAAAATTAGCCCACTATGTGGTGGATAAGTTCGGTTATTTAATTTTCAAACATAAATTTTATTTAAATAGAAGATAACAAATTAGCTGGTCTTATGGATTATGAAGATTTTCGTTAGTATGTTATTTCCTGAAACTAACAGAAATAATTGAGAAACGCGAGGTCACTGTAACGAACAATTTTTCTGAACAGTTTTTCGAGCTGTTGCCTTACATATTGCCTTACAAGATGCTCTCTCGAATACAAAAGATTTGCAGTTAGTGGTAGGTAATGTAACCGAATCATGTAAATACATTTAAATATTTTATTGTCTTTCATTAAATGTAAAACAGCCTAGCATATTTGAATATGTGTGAAGCACGTAAGGATTATGGTACTGTAGTGTAGTGTAATGTTGCACCGGACATGTGTAGGCTCAATAAACATTTTTTACATTTCGTGATATTAATAATATATTAAAATTTACAGAGAAAGTGTTGTGGAGTGAATGGCCCAGGAGACTGGAAGATTATTCCGGAGTCGTGTAAATCAGACGATGAAGAAATATATAGCGTCGGTTGTTGGGAGGAAATATGGAATGAAGCTAACCGACTTTTCTTAATGATTGCGGTTATTCCTATGCTTGTGATCATTCCTCAGGTATTTGCAGTATCAAAAAACAACTAAGTGTCTTTGTATGCATCCATAACAAGGAAAAAATGTAGCTCTATCTTTCGTTTTGACCGTCTACCAACAGCAATGGGGAGCCGTTGTATTGCAGAATTAGTTGTAAGCTATACAAACTGTTGCTTTATGCTATTACTTCAGTGGGTTGCGTTGTAGTAAGTCGTACAAGAATGCTTTATCTTTCCTGCATGAATACCCTCAAATACACAGAATGCACAAAGAAAGTGAGTGAAAAACTCTTAAGTAGGATTGAACAAAACGCGTTCTTGTACTTCTACACTTTTTAACCTCCGGAGATCACTATTTGGAGGATACAGGTTTTGTACACGACCTAGATTATTTTAGTAAGCAGGTTTTGTAGCCTAGATCATAGTGCTGTTACCGCCCATAAAATTCCTTTTATCTTATCTTCTAGTCTAGGATAAAATAAAACATTTCAGTTTAGATAGAATCCATGTGGTCTCAGTGATAGCATTTTGATTTAAACAACTGAGGCAAAAAGAACATAGTAAATTGTCACATTTATCCTTCTATATTAAAGTTCGAAGCAAAAATGAGTGCAGGAAGTTCACCAGAACATATTACACACGTACAAGGATATAGAAGTTATTGAAAGTTGACTAATCATGTTACGCGAGAAAAGTTCGTTCTTTTCTTTTCTTTTTACCTTATAAAACAATTGAATCGTACGTTTGAAGAAGGAAACAAACCCAAAACGCTGTTTTGTGGGAAATTAAAAAAACTGTATAATATGTTTATTATTTATTGAAAGGAAACAATATTGCTACTGATATTGCTACTAATATTGCTATCAATACACATAAGTTGATGGAGGGAGAAATTTTAACACACACAATGAAACATTGAAACCGATCGTATATCTATTAGACAGAGGCAGAGAAATGAGAGAGAGAGAGAGAGAGAGAGAGAAGAGAAGAGAGAAAAGGGGAGATAGAAGAAGAAGAAGAAGAAGTACAGATAAAAATTTGGAGTTTAAACGTAGTTAAAATATTAAGTTCAGTTCCCACAGTAAAAAGTTCAGTTCCCACAAATCAAATCTAACAGCAAGAGAGAAGTAACTTTTGGATTTTATATTTTTTCAGGGTTATTCCAATATATAAAGGGTGCTTCAAACATTCATTAAGTCACTTTCACAATGGAGACCAAACTTGGTGGTCAGATTAAATACTCATGATTCCAGTGAAACTCTAGAGTTTTGAGACACATCTAGGATAATGTCAAAAGTGTAACAAACATTCTTTGTTTGCGCGAGGCTAGTTTGCAAATTCGGTGGAGTTTATTAAACATACTGGTTCGGAATACTTTGTAAGCTCCGAAATTCCCAGTTCATAGATTTTCCAGACCGGGTCAATCGGTTTACGGGGTCACTTATGTTTGGGTCAGGCCTTATCAAAGGGTCATCAAAAGTCGCCGGAATTGGCTCTGGAACACACACAAAAAGAGAGAGTTTGTGTAAAGTAAGAGAAAAAATAAAGATAGACAGAAGAAGAAGAGAAAGACGCAGCGAAGACACGATAACAATACATCAAGAAAGAGAGGAAGAGAGAAAGACCAATGAAAAACATGAAAACTAGATTATCATTATGCCAAATAGCACACACACTGTTTGCTCGGATTATGACCAGTGATGCTTTGTTCTCCACAACCCGAAGATAAATCTCTGTTTGAATACTTCAGTGTATGGGAAAAAGAAACTGGCTGGTGGGGAATCGAACGCAGGTTTTCAAATTAGAAGTCCAGCACGCTAGCGATACTCCACGAGTGAATCTCTAGTCAGAATGAGCCTAATATATGTTATAGTGTTTCTTTCTAAGGATAATAACAGGAAAAGTGCATATTTCTGATCAATGACGTGTTCTTAAGCCCCTGGGACTTGATTTGGAATTTTCCAACCAACATTCGTAAATCGTCTTTCTCTCTTTAGTGAATCAGGTGCTTCGTCCCACAGTCGGAAATATTCTCCGTTTTGTATGAGAAGTAATGATTGCTTGCTTGCTTTGTAAAAAAAATCTTTAGCGTTAACAGGATTCGAACCCATGCTGGTTTGTATTCGTACTGAAATGCCCAGCGCGTTTCCTCTGCTCCATTTTGCCAACGATCTTAACAGCTATGAATAACCAAGTTCAATTGCGACGAAACTGTAACACTGAGTCTATGTGTTACATTTTGTCTGTATGTATTGTGTGCTAAGTAAACACATTTGTATGCGTGTCCTTTCTATCATTTCGAATTATGAAATGAATATATTATGGCAGTTTTAAGAACAAATCCAGTTTAGGGTAAGTATTGCCACATTAAAATACGATCACTTATTGTCGTTTATTTTAAAGTAGGCTGAACGAATCTAACATCACCAAAAGAAAATTGTCGTGAGCAAATTGAGAAGTTAAAACTTCAATTAAAAGTTCTAATACACTTCGTGCAATATGACAAGTTGAACGTAACACAAATTTTAACTTTTGACAGTTTGTATTGTAAGCATGATAGCGCGCAATCTGAGCCTATTTTGATTTAACCAGTTTCAAAATATCCTGTTCAATTTTTGTGATACATTTTCAGTCACAAGTTAGGCACCCATCCTTCCCATGTCGGACGCTCTGCGGTGCACTCAGCCTCGTATCAAACTGAGTACCAGAGTGTTTTGGTACTCCTGGGCAAATTGAAAGGTAAAGGCGGTCGAGCGTGGGAGGATTAAAATGTAGTTTAGGAACATTATTCTCAGTATCAAAACTTAGGGTCGTGTAAGCAACTGTAGAAAAATTCATGAAAATAACTTTAGAACTTCCGTGTTTACAGGCCTGTTTCTCAGTAACACGAATTGATAAACAGTAATAAATAAATCACAGCCATATTCAATCCACTAGTGGATGAGGCCTCTCCCCGAAGGGAGGAGTTGGTCTACTGCTCCCACGCTGACCAGATGGGTTGGGAGAGGAAAGCCGAATCTCTCACTGTGATCGCCACTGTCTTTTATTCACAGCAATTCCCCAATTGTCCTCACGATGCTGGGTCAACACCGAAATATTTGAGCCCCCATCGGGAATCGAATCCGGGACCGCTCGCACTGAAGTCGAGCGCGCTACCGACTAGGCTACGCAGGCTACTGAATCTGGTAAACAATATATATATATATGTGTATGTGTGTGTGTGTGTGTGTGTGTGTGTGTGTGTGTGTGTGTGTGTGTGTGTTGAAGCCTTCAGGAGGCTATTTAATACAACGTTAAAAAATTCACTTATTACAAACAGTAAAATTGCTTCGGGGGGTGGCCGGGTAGAAGTCACCTTACAAGGGGGTCGCGGCATGAAAAAGGTTGAGAAACACTGCGCTGGATCGATCCCTGCTCATGCCATGTGCGCTTTCTGGTGGACAAACACCTTGGAATTACCGGGACTACGTGGACAGAGAACCGCAAGGAAAGTTTGCTCTGTTCGTCTTACCAAAATTTTAACAGAAATCTTCTTTAGAGGTGCTGGAAACTTTTATTGTTGGACCATGAACTATCAACGCGTGTGGTGTAGTGAAATTCCTGGAAAGTAATGGAGAAAATCACACAAAAAAAGTGAAAACTGAAAACATAAACAATAGCCCGGACGGGCTCTACTTCCGAGCTTGCTTAACATTTTTTCAAGTTATCCTACAATAAATCGACACTAAATTGGAAATATATAACCGGAAGGGTAGTGAGCGTATTTTATACTTTTCTGCGAATAAATAGTGAAAGGTAGGTGACATTTTTCAACTTCTAAGTGCATTTTTAACCTTCGCCATTTGCATTATGTCATTCCTCTTTTCACACACTTTTGGTGAGTAAAAGAACTCTACATAGCTTATGAGAAATTTGGCTGAACAAATAAGAGGAGAATAGTTATAATTTTGCTCATAAATGGTCAACAAATCTTGGGATCAGATGGACTTTCAATTGGCAAAAAAAAAAAAGTATCAATATATGAGAATTTAAGCAATAGTTTGTTAATGACGACTAGTGACTGACTGTTATCTTGTTCTTTGACCATAAGGAATGTGGCTATAATGTTCTGCGACTGAGAGTTCAGCTGCAGTTTTTCTTAAAATAACTTCTTAGTGAAATTGAAAATAGTCCGCGATAGATTGAAGAGAAACTCATAGTGAACCTTCCTACAAAGTTTCATATCAATACGCCCAATAGTAGCCGAGATATCAGAGTTTGGAGAACTTCGTTTGTCACGGCAAGTAATTTTGGCCAAAGTTTTTCTCTGATCGATATCTCAGTAAGGAACTATGTAATCAAAAAACTTATAATAATCAAAGTGATCTAACTTTAAATTCTCATTATATTCGTATTATATTTGTGTGAATCGTGGTAAAATTGCTGTCGCCTTGTTTTGCGGTTGACTAACATTGTGCTGTGTATGTGCAATTTTTGCAAGTCCTAAATAACACTGACGTCAATAACAGTTATAACGATTATAAGCCAGTATAACAGTTTTCATCGTGCAAGTGACTTATTGATGAATTGTTTTGCTCTCCGGTTTCATTTCACGGATGCTGTATGGTTTTGGTGAGATTTTTTTGTGAGTGATATACAAGTCGTGTGAAGAAAACTTAAGAGGGTTAACTAGTAACTGCTTTTCTTGAATATTGTACTATTCTGCTAACTGGGAAGTGGGATATTTTGAAGTGAACTTCGGTTGGTATAGCAAACATTATCAATTAAAGATTTTTCTTTGGCTGATAATTCTGTTAAGGCTGATTTATTCTGAAAATTTGTATTAGCTAGTATTTTTTTAACAACTTTATCTAGCTTTTGGACCAACTGGTGGACTTTGATTTTTTTTAAATTGATTTCTGCCTTATGATATTTTGGTGTATCAATGAGTCTAAGGAGCGTGAGAAGGAATCCAAATGAGAGGTTACCAGAAGTTGGAAAGGGAGATACTGAGTCGATAGAAAGAGAAGATGATGCAAAGAAGAATGAAGAAGGAGGAAAAGAAAGGAGAGAGAATTGCCAAGTAATGGAACACAATAACAGTCAAGATTCGAGAAATATGGAAGATAATATCGGTAAATTATGCAGTGACAGAATATCAAAACTCGGATATCAGAATATAGATAAATCGAGCAATGAATTGAATACTCCAAAAATAGAAAAAATGGAAATGGTAATTCAGAACGAAGACAAAAACCCTTTAGAGCATTCAAACTTGGAAGGAACTAAAGAAGAAAATTCAAACCCAGAAATAACTCTCCCCCACTCTCCGATCATTGCAAGGGGTGGATCAGCTACAAGTACGCCTAATAATGTCAATACGCTAAAGAATATAGAGGCATCTGTAACCCAAGGAGAACAGAACTTAAGAATCATCCAGAGTTGTGACGGGAAAAGAAAAAGAACAGAAGTAGAAGAAGAAGATTTGGATATCTTATTGGATAGATATCAGGAGAGTCTCAAATTCATTGATAATATTTTAAATAGATCTAAAGTTGGGAACAATAAGATAGAGGCATTAAAAACCCAACTTGTCATCTGGATGGTTAGGATTGGTAACTTAGAGGGTCAAATATTAACATTAAGGGAAGAATTAATGGTAGCAAATATTGAAAATCACAGATTAGAAATAGAGATAATGAAGAATGCTCTAGCTTCTGGGGATCCCGATCATTATCAAGACGAAGACCTGAAGAAAATAAAGGAAAAATATCAAGAAGCTAACAGACGAATTGAAAAACTGCAAATGAAAATAAACGAGAGAGAACAACATGACAATGACAAAATTGCTGACCTACAAAATGAAATAAGTGAGCTAAAATCAAAGCAAGAACAATTAAAAAATAAAAACAGAAAACTAGAACTGGAGAAAGTAGAAGAATCTGGAAAATTGCTCTGCACGACACAAGAGAGAAATCGACTAGAACAAGATAATAAAAAGATGGAAGAGGAGATACGAGTACTGAGAGAAGAGAAACTAACGATAAATAAACTGGAGAGTGAATTAGCTGTAGTCGAAGAAGAAAATGGGAACTCCTAGGGATAAGACAGATATATGGAGAAGACTTAAATAGATTGGAAAACGAACAAAAAACGGAAAAAACTTATGCACAAACTTTAAAAGAAGTTCAGGTAACAAACCTGACAGAAAGAACGAAAAACATAGAAATTGCAAATGCAAAAGCTAAACCAACATTATTGGTTAAATTAAGAAACACAGATCATCAAAGAAATGCGCAACGAAAATTCGCGGAAATTGTCGACCCGAAGAAAAATAGGATAAAAGCAACAATAAGGCAAACTAGAAATGGTTTAGTGAT
>JAGDQP010002897.1:8036-99380 GCA_022664845.1 Lepisma saccharinum
TTTGTTGATGTTTTGTCTTTTTTTTTTTTTCATAAAAAATCACCCCCCCCCCCCCCCTGTGTTCTTAAAACAAAAAGACTATCGATGAATTGAGTTAATGTAGTAAAATAAATGAATATTATTAGACTACAATCCACAGTACTACAAGTCAAATCGCCTTCGCTTACCAAGGAGCGCCGTGAACTTATCTTGTACACTCAGATTAATGAAAAAATAGCCAATGATTGTACACTAGTGGCCTGTGCAAGTCCATCAATCTTAGGGATGACATCCGTCGGCGAACACATATCGGGTAAAATAGTCATTGTACGTGGCATATGCGTAGCAGGAGAGGAATGCGCAGCGACGATGACAAGGGTGAACCATTTTCGAATCTAGATCACCTGCCTGGTGTTAATTTCCAAGTCCAGAAATGTTTGCCATGAGATTATGGAAAGTTAAGAGAAGATATACCTCCTTAATCCAGAAAATTGGTCGTGCCTCTGGTATGCAGTTATTTACTCTAATTGTTTTGTATAATGTAGGCACTACGTGAAGCACTTTCCAGTTTTCTTCACATAAATCACAACATTATTTTTAAGTGATCTAAATTAGTAGGTAACATGGTGACTGATTTATATGTGGACTGTGAGACTATTTTCTTTTGTTTTTCAGTCTAATCGTAACTGACTTTTACATCCTTTTATTTTTAATTGTAGATATTTAAACGTAATCTAGTAAAAGGTCCAGTAGTAAAAGAATAACAGCGGGTGTAGGGAGGATGTGGTGTTATATTTATTGCGTTATTTTTTTTTTATTTTTTGGTTATATAACACTGTAATAGTGTTGTGTTTGACATCATTTCTCTCTACAAAACAATTTGTAAGGTTCTCATTCTTTTAGAGCGGCTTTTTATGTAATTATGGTAGGCCTAGTTCCATGTAATTTGTGCTGGAGGCTGGACTACGTGCGGTATTCACGTGTTGTGTGATGCTGCTGCGCTTGTTTTGATAACAATTGCACGTGTGTGACTTTCGTTGCGGACTTAATTATGAATTATTAAAGGCTGGGCAGGAAGTTGATCATTATTTTATTTTCAGATTCATTGCTTCAATTTAGTTTTCATTTAGTTTTATTTTGTGGTCTGTACTGCTAACACTTGACCTAAGTCCGTTTCCGTTTCGTCTGAGAGATGATGTCCCTTGGCAATCATTCTTACAGGGGAACTGGGTAGCGACAAGGACCTTAGTACCACATTCACCTGGTGAAACAGGAAAACTCTATAGAAAAGATCTCAGTCAGGATGGCTGAATGCAGGGCTCCCCATTGCAGATCCGAAGTCCAGAACACTACCAGTTGGCAATTTAGAAACCAGTATTTGGTACGACAATATGTCAATCAGCTTACGAGCAGTATTTCTGTTTCCCAAGTTGCTGGGTAGAGGGAACAGTGAACGCCTCCTGTTCGAGTGACCCGCGTTTCATTTTCCGTTGTAGCTATTCCAACGCATTCTGTTGTTTCCTTCAGGAAAATGCCGGGATGGGACCTTGGATAATAACCAAAGCGTAAGCATATGTATACGTACTACTCAGTGCTGAACTATTTGCGGGGTTCTTGGCCCTGGGCTATGGACGTTGTTAGGACCCCTATTACCTATGCCCCTTTGCTCGTAAGGGTGGCTAGACGGGGCCCCAGGGCTACAGTCCTGTTAGCTCGCCCTTAATCCGACCCTGGTACTCCCATTGACAGAGTAAAGTCACTTGGAATCCAGTGGAAATTCTTTAGTATTGTAAGCTATAATAGCATATCTCCCATAATAGATCTTGTACCTCGTGGATAAGCTTTGGAGCATCACAGTTTATGTGTAGAATATTAATGTTTCAGTAACATACATTTTGTTTGCATTTAGAGTATGCATATTTGTTCTGGACCTTTGAGAGTGTTGTAATATGATGTTATGAATAGCTATCACGTGACTCCTATCTACAATAGCTCTCACGAGAGAGAGAGAGAGAGAGAGAGGGGGGGGGGTTGTATGTATTACATATGGAACTGTTATATAACGTCGTTTAGAAATTAAAAGAAAGAAAGAAAGATCTTTAAGAAGTTAAAATCAGGACTCAGCCCCAGCGGCACTTACGTTGACCTAGGGTTATGTAACCAAAAATGGTTACATTTCTTTTTGGTGTCCCGAGTGTGGTGTGTAGTGAGTGGTTAGTTCGTTGTTATAGATAGTAAACTAGTGGAAGTTTTATTTGTTTTCGTTTTCTTGTTTTTCCTTTTTTTAAAAAAAATAAATAAAATAAACTATGTAACTTTTTGTGTTTGCCAGTAGCTGACCTATTTTACTTTACATATGAACTTTTTCGAGTTTGGAGGCCGTGAACGTGTATATGTAATGATTTTTTCTGTTACTATTATTCGTTGAACAATGTTGTCCTTTTCCCGCTTGTAGTGTCATAATAATGTTTCCGGTACAGTTAAATGGGTAAACAAATATTCAAACTGAAGCTTGTACAGTTATTTAAATTAACGGATCTATCTGTTGAACAGAAGTATATGAAGCCAGTGCTTTCTTTAATGAGCAGTTCAGTAGAGGCACGTACCTAGAAGTTCGTTTCGGGGGGGGGGGTTCAGCTTCTTCGAGGGGAGAGGTTAGTCTGGGTGTGAAATTTACATCTGAATTTGAGGGGGGGGGGTTCAGACCTCCAGGACCCTCTCTGTGTACGTCACTGTTTCAGTATATATATAGTTATAATCAACATACAATTATTTTTTCCTAAAAAAAAAGGAAGAAATAAAAATAGGAATTACTTTTTTTTTTTTTTGGTAGAAGATGTGTTCAGTTTGTTGGAAATTTCTGTATTTCAATAGTGTAGTCGGGGAATGGGGTTTACAGCCCTAGCACGGCTTCAGAGGAAATGAATAGAGAAGATTTTCTAGTTACCGTCCCAACATTTACATAGTTGTACTGAAAAAAAGAAGAAGAAAAGTCAGACTGGCCGACCTAGGCAAGGTTCGAACCCACACCGTCTCTTCAGTTGCTAATCTCTAGTCCGCGATGTTTACCAGTAGACAGACTACAAACAGTGATGATCGTACCTTGTGTCAATGTCAACAAGAAAATATGGGGTTTAGCAGTTTCGATAGACGGAAGTAGGTGTAAGGATGTTTTGGTACAAAGAAATTGCTGTCCAAAAGGCCATAAATACATTTTGAAACCGATCCAGCTGGTGAGCGGTCAGCGTAAGATGGAAGTTTCTTCATATAGAGGATTATGGAGATTTCGGATTTCTGTATAACATTAGTTTAACAGTAAAACTTCACGTCACCCTAGAAGCGACCATTGGTAGATTGAACATTCATCTTGCATTTCCAGCCGCGTGGCTAGTGCTTTTGCGAAATGACGTAAAGTGGTGATTATTCGCAATTCCTGTACGGTGATAATGGTGCGTAAAATCCCACTGGTGTGTTAACTTTAAAAGTTAACAAAAATATGTGTTGATGCGTGTAAAGCTTAGAAATACTGCGTTTTTTAAAAGCACTAATCACTGTGATTGTTACAGAGTGCTTTTTTTTATTATTATTTTTCATGTCTGCCGGTTTATTTGTAGTCAGCCCATTGTGCAATGGTATATCTCGCGGAACTTCCGGGTTCGCTGTTTTCAAGGTTAAGGTTGGGAGAGGAGAGGGTAAAGAGAGAGAAGCAGTGTATATATATATATATATATGTGTGTGTGAGTGAGAGAGTTGCGTGGCAAAATGAGAATTAATCTCGTCCAGCAACTTCCGTCTTTGTTTCTAGGAGATTATCAAGGAAGAAAGAAGAAATAGACTTTTATCTAACAAGGAAACAACTCTCGACAAAAGCTGTAGATAATTTTACAGCTTCATCCCATACAATTCTAAACTGCGTTGGTGGTGGGTACTGTGACTTTACAGCTTGTTGGATCAAGACGAGATGAATCTTTAATTTGAATTTAATTTTAAGGCAAGTAGGCTGAATGGATGATGTTGGGAGAATTGGTAAAATGAAGCAAGTGGGAGGAAACGGGAGAATCCTCCACTCACAGTGTTTGTCCACCACAAAGCCCACACATGTCACAATCCGAAATCGAACTGAGGATGATCCCAGGCACCAGAGCGCTCTCTACCACTGAGTCACCACGGTCCACAGTAATCACTGATGGCTAGTTGTGTGTCCGGACATGATTTATGACCCGAAATATCTCTGGGCAAGGTGAATGAATGGTTTTATTATTGTCTTATGGAGATTATGTTAACCATCGAAGGATGGGACCTCCGATCACCGGGAGATCAACACATGAACCTCCTTTATACAAAGCGATGAGCGCTTCGTAAATTGTAATGTGATACACTCACTTTCGATTTAACCCACCACAGTAATAGAATTGTTAACTAGTCTTCCGTAATCGAAGATGTTTATTGTGACTCGCTGGGAAGTTTCTGGATCTGGATTTTTTTTTTTTTTTAAAGTTTAGATAATAAAAATAAACATTAAAAGAAAACTGTCTGAAAAGAGTGAATGATGAATATTTTAAGCTTTTTGGAATTCACTTATAATAAAACCAATATGTTTCGAGGCAAGCATGGAGGGTAAAAATGCGCAATGGTAGAAGCTACGGAGAGGAAAATAATAGAGCGAAGTTCAACTGAACATTTAAACAACTACCTTGTTTGGGAATTAAAAATGAGAAAAAGAAAAAAAAAGTCAAACAGAAGAAAAGGAGGATGAGTGTAGCTAAAAATAGCATTTTGCACGTTGTTCCACCTTGAACTCGGAGCGAGAGGGATGCACAGGAACATTTGCCTCTGACGTCAGTTCACCAGATCGATACCATCCGAGCGAAACGAGTGAGAGTACACGGGAGGGGGAGAAAAGCTTTTTGAGAGGGAAACGGTGATAAAAATAAGGGAGTGCTGTGACATCAGGGAAGAATCCATCCCTCTCCTCACTTCTTTCTGTATTGGATCGTTTATAGACAGAAACAAATATTTTTTTTTTAATGCATTCAGGCTGGGTTTTTCGGTATTTGAACACAGTTTGTTTGTTATTTAGCTGCCAAAGAAGATGACAAAAATAGCAATTTTAAAATATCCGAAGTTGCTTAGAAAATTATATATATAAAGTGTTTTACCCCAACGCAGGTCCTGGCCCCGAAAATCCCTGGGCATGGCGTACCGATGGTGGTTTGGCATTGCCTTCCCTCAGATGAACCTACGGTTTAATGTGGACCGCGAATCACTTGCGTCCTCACCGGGAATCGAAGCTGGGACCTCTTGATTACAAAGCAGCGCGTGTTGCCACTCATTCACAGTAGCTGAAAACCAGAAGCGTGTAAGTCTCAAATCCTTGTTTTCGAGAGATAAAAAAAAGAAGAAGAAAATAAAACTTCCTTTCATATAGAAATTAAATAGGGCTTTCGAATACTATACAAAACTGCTTTGATCACGTTTTGGACAAAATTTTACTTGCGCGATTCTAGCTGTCAGGTACAATGAATAAGCTTGATAATTCATGATTATTGATAATAATTTACAAAATGTTTGGTGCTAGAGGATGGTAGCTCCAATTTTATTACGATTCAGAAAACAAAATACTCAGAAACTATTGCCGGCCGGGTGGTCGAGCGGTCTGCGGCGGTAGGCTATCGACTCAACGGTCCCGGGTTCCAGTCCCGGCAGAGGCATGGGTGTGGATTTTAACACTTAACAGCTAAGGGCAAATCGTGACGGGCCGAAGTCCAAAGTTACTAAACTGGCCCGTATAAAAATAAAGTTTACCAAAGTTTTGTTACTCAGAAACTATTAAACAACGGAAAATCTATCATCATATATTTTATAAGTTGATAAAATAGTTTGGGAATATGCAAATAAAACGTTGAATTATGTTTCTGATTTTGTTTTTTGAACCGTGATAAAAGATTGGCGATATATCCTCTAGAAAATTGACGATGTGGACCAGACTGCCATATGATTCCTTTCAGTCATAGACCGGTATCCTTTCAGTCATAGACCGGTAGCATACCGATTACTCACTCACCCGTGAGAGTTAAACCGTTTTAGTCCCTAGATTGTATGCAGTGCAAGTAGCCAGGAAATGTGTTAGTTAATCAGGCACATATGCCCGCAGTTTCTTTGTTAATTTTGTAATCCAGGGTGCCTGGGTTCAGTTCGCGAGGTCTGTCTTTCTTGTTGTCTCTGAAACGAAAGCCACACAACACAAAACACTCAGGAAAGAAAGAAAGAAAGAGAAAGAGGGATACAGAATTAATGTTTCGTAACTTTTTTTTTCTTCCAACTCTGCGGATAGCTATGATGAATATAATTGAATGTTTATGTGTGTTTCACATATGAGAGCTAATCATTTCCGTTTTGGATGATTGAACAACCAAGGAGATGTTGAAATAGGAAACAGAGCAGGGCGTTTGAAGGGGTGAATGAGATATAAACACGGCGCGTTTAGTCTTTGATCAGTTGACTGTACGAAAGTAATTTGCTTGCTCTAGTTACTCGTTTGGTAGTATTTTTGGATTCGTCACCCCCTCGCCCCTACACAGACACACACACACACACACGTACACATATAGTCACACATGTCATAAAGGAAGAACATTCCCTCTAAGCGGGGGGGTTCGGGAGTTATTGTAAAATTCAAACACACTGCCATTGCGTGTGTCGATCGAAGTACAATTTTTGCACATGTGTGTGCTTGTGTGTTGAAATTGAAAGACGTGGGGGGAGGGGATGAATCCTTTCTTTCTCTCCCTCTCATCATTGTTCTTTGTATCCCTTCTTTTGTGCGTCTCTCCCCCCTCTTCTTAGATCATTTTGCTTTCTTTGCGATTCGTGTATGACGCGTTCACATTCAGCGTTGCCAGGTTCGTTTCGTATCGAAATAAATCTGATCTATATAATCGTACCGTATGAAGTGGCTGTAATTTTAAATATCGCTAATTAAAGCTTGAACTAGGTGTTTAGTTATTTAATACCTACATGTAATTTAAGTCTGAATTGGCGTGTTCTTTATCCAGTTTTAGTGCCTTATTGTCCATAAAAGATTCAATTTTCTATAATGAGTCAGCATCTTGTGGTTCGAATAGTGCAACTTACAATCGTTTTTTTTTTGTTTGTTTTTTTTAGTTTTGCTCATTTCGGTCGTTCTGACAAGTTTTCACTCAGTCTCACCAGTGAAAAGGGTAGTAGATCATGGAACTACCTTTCCTACGCCCCCCTCCTTCCCTGGAAAGGTGTGCTCTCGTCGAGAGGAACTTTAGATTTGAGACGCTCTGAGGCCGTATAGCTTCTATTGGAGCTAAGAAATGTCCGAGCTAAGAAATAGTAATTGTGGTAGCAATTGAAAATTCTCATTCATTGTTGTAATCCAGCTCAGATCACCTTGTTTTTTAACGCAGTTATCTTGCTTTGCCAAGTGACTGAATGTCTTCACTTTTGATGTTACAGGTGCCAACTAAGGAGTAGCGGACTCCGATCTCAGATAAAGCTGTGATGTAGGATCTTGCTTTGACAACGTCACACTTGACAAAACAACAATGTCCTGTGACAAGTCATTGCCAACGTCAAGTCGTGGAGTTTTTTTTTTTTTTTTTTTCTTAAGATGGACATAAGTGCAGCAGAATCTTGAAGATGTATTAATTACTCAATTCCCCCTTTCGAAATCCTAAATCGCTGGTTGAAGAGAGAGGACGAAAATGGCATGAAACTTACACTCAGAATTATGGGAAGAAAATTCACATTGTAGGTTAGGAAAGGACGGGTGGAAAGGGCTACACTTGTTTAAAGGACCTACCACTAACACTAGAATTCTGATGATTGTCATGTTTTCCAAAAAACGAATACAATATTCCAATATGTACCAGAAAGCAAGTGATGTGATTCCTTGCTACAGCTGACGTTAATAATATTGATACATTTTCTAAGTATCCCGGTTGAACCCGGACTGCCTGGGGAAAGATTTCCTGGAAATGTGCATAGATCTGGCATCACTGCTTCGTCCTGTGTCTGACGCACGGTTTGGATGTAGTCTCAGGTTGCTTAGCAACTGCTTCCCTTTCTTTATCCATCCTAGCGCTGTGTGACGTAAAAAAGTTTTTGTTTTGTTTTGAAGATTGGATAGGGGTGATGGGAGATATGATGGAACGGGGAGAAGCTATAGGACTAGTCATAGTAATTAAGAAATTGACCATTATTCATCCCGGCGTAGACTGCGCTCTTCCAACTCATCATTTTGCTCTTGCTTTCGCTTTTTCATAGTCCTCCCCCCCCCCCTTCCCGCACCAGAAGAAAGAAATTATTGATAAACAATAAAGGGTTATCCAATCTGCTGCACAAAAATTCAATCTAATTTGTTTGTATGTATTATTGTTCCCTGGTGAGTAGTGGTTGTTTTGTGTACTTCATTTTTATGCTTTTTGGATGTAATTAAAAAGTTTACAGCGTAAGTGTATCTTCTTAAAATTTTGACAGTTTTGTAGGTATTGATGTGAGACCCGCGCTCCAAGGCATAAGATCGCTGGCAGGGTCTCAGTTGACTTTCCTGCTCTAGGAGTACTTACTGTATACTCAACAATGTATAATGAAGAGAAAAAAATGCTCAGCGGTACCCAAGCATAGACCCGGTCCAAAACTTGACCCGTTTTAAGCTCTGATCGCTGGCATACAAATCACCACGTTAATGCCAGTGGCTACTAAAGTGGACCTTCTCCACTACTCTGTCCCGCCTGCAGACACTTTCTTGACAGTGTTGTGTTCCCCAAATGTTCTAAATTCAATCCTATAGATCCCTAAAATCATATCTTCTTTATTCGTAACCACGCTTGGTTAGTGCTTAGAAAATCGAAAACGGCGGAAAAATGACTTGGTGAACCCGGTTAATGATTGATAATTACAAGTACCTTTGATTTAAACTGTTATATAATTCATCTGTCTGTATCTATATTAAGATACAAGCAGTGCAAATGTATTATATGTTTAAGAATCGATACAGTGCAATAATATGATGATTTCATTTTTTTTAAAAATAAATAAAGTAGAATTCCTTGGACTTCGTTCAGCAATACCACTTGGGACGAAATGATAGTGTGTTTTTTTTTTCTCTCTCTCTCTCTCTCTCTCTCTCTCTCTCTCTCTCTCTCTCTCTCCATATCATGGTTCAGTCCGAAAGGTTCCTTCAACAACGGAAGCCTTTAAAGATCTCCGGGGCAGAAGCCCACTTTCGCTGGCCTACTGACACACATTTCGCGTTAAAAGTGAAAATCAACGACTGGTTGGCTGGTTCGTCTTTTTTTTTTCTCTTCAAATTCTTTTCTTTTTTTTCCTTTGACTTACTGTTTCCTCCACTTCTTTTATTTTTCTCTCTCTTCTTTTACCAAACTTTTTTTCTTGCTTTTTCGTAAACTTTAAACTTAAAACCTCTCTTCGTCAATGATTACGTTACGTCTCTCCCTGCTTCACTATTTCAGGACGCTGTTGTGTTATGGGATAAGGTAATTGGCTTCGTTATGTAGTCTGTCGATTGATCAATAACAGTTGAGTTTTTGCTCCTCATCTCTTGATAACGAACTGCGATTATCGTTGTTAAAAAGTTCGTAAAATAGGTCAGGTTTTTTTTTCTTTTAGATATCGTTCTATTCATAAAAAGTTTTGTCTTTTTTGAGTTTTTTTTTAGTGGTAGTCACTTGCTTGGGGAATGACATTCCTCGGCGAGCATTTCCTCCTCAAGAATGGAAAAGTATCCGTCAGGGTCTCTATTCTAGATACTATCTCGCCAGTCGCCTGGTGAGACTAGGAAACCGCAATCAGGATGGCCAACGTGAGCTGGACGCGAACCCGCGCTGGCTTCCCAGTCACCGGTATCTATCCGAAGCCATCGTTTGCGTCTGACTAATTATGTTTGATTTGTACTCCTTTGTTATGGTTTTGCAAGTAACATCAGATTTTGGGTTTCTGGCATAATTTTTAAAAGCTCATGCCACATGCTGTGGCATTGTTTTTGAAACATACATTTTTCGAAATGTCACGTTTCTAACACGCGCTTCATGCATTGCATACTGTTGTCACAGATTAAGATTACTAACACTAATAATATACATATTTTTTTTATTGAAACTTGTGCTCTTATTAGTAGGCAGTATTAATTAATATAGTCCTTTTTTATTCTGTTAAGGTTCTATGGATAAGTAACACATATCCTATTATAATGGTACGGTGCTTTTAAAAAAAAAATAACGACAAGAGTGAAGCTATATGTATAATATACGTATTAATCATGTAATATAAAATTGTCACAGGAGAAAGCAAGCATGGTAACTACTTTCATTTTGAGAGCAAAAGTGTGTGTGTGTGCAACAGTTGACTTGTAACAGTAACCCGTGCGAAAAAAGAAAAACATAGAGGGGAAAAAAACACATACACACACACACACAAGATTTTTTTCTGAAAAAAAAAAATTGCTTGCTGCAAGGGAATATCGTTCGTCACATTAACTTTCTGTTGAAGGAATCTCAGGAGGTATTTTCTCACTTATGGTTGCTACACATGCTATGTAGTATTTATTCTTTACGAGTCTTGTGTGACAAAGAATTGTTTTTAATGTTATGGACCAACTTCGCCACTTAATTTTTCATATATCAGATTTTCAGCTTATTACTTTGATGTGTGGTTTCTTATTTTCATGTATGTATAGTAATTTACACTTCTTTTCTGGAAGGGGGGGGGGGGGTGTTATGAACTGCCCTTTATGCCCTGATCTTGGCACAGGTCTAAGAGAGGGTGTGTGTCTCAGCGAACACTTCCGCAGAGAAGGTTATCTAGAATATTATTGTAGGTACTATCTCAAAATTTATAGTTAAAATGAGTAAAAAACTCGGAGAATCCTCAATCAGAATGGCCAGCAGGAGCACCTGATGGGTACTGTTTGACAAAGATCCATTATATATCAAGATTACTCAGCACTACTACACCCATACTAACTAACTCTATGGGTTACGAAACTCACAAGTTTATCGCCGCAGTAACAAACGTTCGCCATTGGATTTTATCCTGGACAAGATCAAGCTAGTTTTCATCACGAACACCTACACCTACCTCTCGGAGATCCCTTCTAATATTGTCATTCCAACGACGTCTCGGTCTCTTTCCCTCCGACTTTCCAACTACAATAGAATACAATCTATCTCCCCATCCGAGGTACAGGGCGTGTCAATCACTGAAGTAAATTGCTATTTCTGAAAATTATTGGCTTACTTTGTCTCCTCCTCAAAATATTTGTTCATTTTATATAGATTGCCTCATGATGTTTTTGACTGTAGTTTGTGGAGTTCGTATGTTTCTTACGTAGAGCCCCCCCCCTCTTGTCATCACAGGGAGGAGCAAAAAGCCACGCGTTAGTGTGCATTTATGTACCTTCCACTTTCAAAACAATAACTTTCATTTTTTTTTCCTTTTCGTGTAAAATAAAATGTTATAACCGTTGATGTTTGTAGTATATCTGTAGATGGAATTGGTGTGAAATTTTGACACGGTGAATGACGTTTCTTCGCTTTCCCTGTTTTTTTTTTCCTGGTGAATAATATTAGTCATTTAAGACCTCGTTTTTTTTTTCTTCTCAGACTTCACTGGTGAAGACATTGCGAGAAAGGGGCATGTTATGTTACTTGAATTGTCATTTATTTGTACATGAACAATAGGTGTTTGTACCTCTTAAAGAAGGTTTAAAAAGATCAGTGAAGCCAATGCTGATTCTTCAAAATGTAACGTTCTTATCAAAAAACGTTTCCTGTTGGTGACTGTTGTGTTGGCGGTATACACATATAGATGAATAAAAAATGGTCGGGGTTAAATTTTCGAAGTCCGAAATTTAAAAGAATTCGGGAATATCGCATTTGGAATAAATTATGCAGCAGTCTGATTTAAGTAAAAATGCGCTGACTATTGATTTCAACATTCCAGCTTATTTTGGGGTCTCAGAAATTTACTTATTTGGTCATCTTTTATGAATATGGGTGTACGCCACAGGTCAGATGCTTACCAACATCTTATTTTATTCGATTTAATGTAATGGAATGTACTGGTATGTTAATCCTCTGGAGAGGCTGGATTAAGGGGGGCCTAACAGAGCTGTAAACCCTTCCCCCACTGGTGCAGGGCCCCGCCAAAGGTAAATCAGAAGCATGTAAATAGTAACAACCACAGGGGCCCTAAGAGAGCCAGCAGACCAGAGCCTCCAAATAGTTCAGTCCAGCACTGTAGGATGGGATCGCGGCCGGTGTCCATTTTACAGGTATCATTATGACATTCCTCTGTCGTGACTGAGGAAAATCCTGAGGCAGAATATCGGACATGAGAGGGATTTTTTAATTTGTTTTGGCAGTTTCAGACGAATTTTTTTGTTTCTCACTCACCATTGTTCTAAATTTTTATTTAAAAAAATTAAGGTAAATAGAGTCCAGTTTACGGTTTAATTCCATATCACCCAGTAATTTATTTATTGATTTATTGTCAACAGAGGCAATTCTGCGTATTTTTAACAATGAAATAAGAGAGGGGGGGATTTGAACCGACGACACTTGGCTCCACAATCTGTAATTTACTCTACTACTTAACAAAGGACTACGGGAATTTTGATTTACGAAGGATATGAAAAATATGAACTGTGTGTGAAAAATCATACTGTATACACTTTTTTTTTTTAAATGTTTCCGTTCGAAGCACCTGTTTTGGCTCGTTTGTTTTCGTCAAGCTTAAATGTGTGTGTGTGTGTCTACATTTCATCGCCGTCCGGTGGGAGAAGACTTGTTGGGCTGTAGTATTGTGAAATCTAGGACACGCCGCGCGAATCTTCTTCTATTCCTGGCGCTTACCGTACATTGCGGTTTTAAAGTAACCGTTTCTCCTCTGTATGAAGACGAGGACAACATGAAGAGATTGAAGTTTCTTGTATTTGAGAGAAGTGGGGATGGGGGCGTGCAAATCGTTTAGGATGTCGTGACATCAGACGATGAAAGACTATTTTAAGAAAGGAAACAGAATACAAGAATATGTTTCTGTAATAAGCAAAAAGGCTTTATATTTCTTATTTCTTTTTCTTACTCAAGTTTCAGACCTAAATTTTCGAAGTGTTTTATTTTATAAAGAAAATGGAAAAGGAAGTCTACCATTAAGCGAAACAATATTTCCGTTCTCCGATCATACTTCTTTACTATACAGAAAAGGTTGAATATTTTGCTGTTTGATTTTTCGATTCTTATCCAAAGTATTTGTGTGTGTATTCCCTGAGAATAGTAGCACCCGCTGGTGAAATAAAGTGAAATTGGGTAAGTAGGTCACTCACTGTCTGGGAAGAATAGAAAAAGAAAAACAGCCATCAAACAGGAAAAGATAAAAGGAAAAGAAGATATGTTACGTGAGTCCCTCTGTTGTGTTCTTTACCTAAATCGAAAGGTGGCAAAGGCAAGGCTATAAAAAAAATAAAATAAAAAAAGAAGGATGAGGGAGGCAGGTATATTTTGAAGAAAAAGAACTGTTGTTTCTTTTCGGGGGGAACAGCAGAGCCGAAATATATGGCAGATTTCCCTCGCAGGGTTTCCAACTTTATGTTAAAAACATTATCACTTCCCTAGTCAAGTTTTGTTCTCTTACGCATCGACTTTTTTTTTATTGAAGTGGATCAGTAGTAACGGTTGGTGTCTTGTAATAAAGAGGTCCCGGGTTCGGAGCCTACTTACATTGTAGGTCGCGTCTTTAGGACGTAATTCTCATTCGTTGGAAGGTAATGAGAAACCACCATCGGTTCACCTTGCACCTTCCTCTTTGATTTCTTTAGTTGCGCCAGACGAATACAGGAATGGTACCTACTCCAGGACTCTGCCTCGAAAGAGTGCCCTGTAGACATCCGGTTACACGAGGACACCCACACTATTTTTAAAAAAAATGTGGATCCCGTTGGCACCTGGACATCCAGTTGAAAATACGTGCATATTTTTAAAGGTTAGTTTGAATTAACAGTGAGAGGTTGCAACACTGTTAAACACCAATAACACATTTTTTTTATATACCTGTAGTAGACCTGCCGTGCCTCCTTTCCGTTTTTCGGCCCCCCAACCCCTAATTGTCTGTTTCCTATTTTTTTTCTTGACCGTGTTTACTACCTGCTGGAATAGTGAAATCCTCCCAGAGCCAGACAGAAGGACTATTAAAAGATGGATTGGAATGCAAAGGGTGTTTTCCCTACTGTGAAAAAAAAAAAAAAAAAATAGAAACCAGAAATCCGTTATAGGGACAGGAAAACTATATAAGAGCAAGGGGGGAGATCTTTTTTCTAGCAGAGGATGCACCACAGAAGAGAAAATATATATATATATATATATATATATATATATATATATATAAATGAAGTTGGGGGAGGTTTTTGTAAAACTTTCTACTAGGGACGGGCAGGAACAGAGAAAATGAATTCGGCGGCAAGGTTGATTTTTGTTCTCGATGGTGGGCGATAGTTTTTTTTGTGTGTGTGTGTGTCGTTTTCCTTTTTATTTCCTTCCTGTTTGCCCCAGGTAGAAAAGGGAGAGTGTTAGGCGTGTGTATAGGAGAGAGAAACAAAGGTCGAAGCAAAAATTTTGAGTTTTAAGCCCTGAGGGAATTAGGTCAGTAGACCAGTAAGACCAAAGCTCCTTTTTTTTTTTGTCGAATACGAAGAACGTGGAAGACCTAACAACACAAGACGAAAAGGAAGGAACATTTTTTTCTTTTCTTTTCACCTATGATTTTCAGAAAAAGGTAGGAGAGAAAAGACGTCTAGTATTTCGTGTAAAATTACTATTTTTCCGCACTTTTTTCCCCCTCTGAGTTACTAGGTGAAATGTTGGACTATAAAGAACAACACTATTTTGAACATCCAATGAAGCTTTCACTGTTATTACGGTAATTTTGTTTATTATGCAGTTTGTATGAAAAGCTACTGCTGTTGTTAATAGTTCCGGTGGTAGTAAACTGATCCACCGTTTTGTACACCTGGGCACCAAGCTTTTAAGATTTTGTCGAAATTAATTCCTTTATAGCTTTAGAAAAATTTCAGACTGACCGTATACACATAAAAATGAGTTATTTTTAGGACATCATTTGGATTTTTTTATTTGTTATTTTTGCTGGGTTGCATCTCTAAGAATCTTCCCAGTTTTCATTTATCAAAAAATTTTCGTTCATCAGGTTCTGGTTCTTCTTTGAGTTACTGATTGAACAAGATATATTTTGTTCTGTTTTAAGTTTGTAATTTCGTACTATCTTTCAAGAGCCACTAAGATTTTGCCTCAGTACTACAACGTAAATACAGGAAGGATTTCTAAAAGATTCATTTTCCACATCCTTTCACACGATTACGTGTACACCGAAGTACGTCATCCACTCGAATTTTTGACAGACTTTCGCTGCTCAATTAAATAAAACGAAATTCTCACCGAACGACCGTAGCTCAGTTGGTAGAACTGGAGTTCGCGCTGAGGAACCACTGGTTCTGACTGACGCTTTCGCGGTTTGCTTTGGTGGCACAAAGCACTGCTGGGATGGTACCTTCGATAAGGCCAGAGTAGATTTATTTCCAAGTTCTCTTTGTTGTTATGTTGTCTCTAATGTAAGATGGCGGCTTTTGAGCTGTACTTGGACATTAATAATAAATAAATATAAATCTTGTTTAGTATATTTTTGCCCCAACGTTCTTCCTCGCTAACATGGATAGCAAGTCTGTCCTGTCCAAGAGTTTGTGAAACAAATTTCTGCCGTGGTTGACTCGTCTTATACATTTTTTCCCCCCAACCTTTTGTAATGGAAAAATATTTTTTAAACAGTATATAAAAGTATATGTCCATATATAAATATATCAGTGGTTTTGTAGATACGATTTCTATCTGTATGTATATGTGTGTAACAGATCTTGTGAGGAATTTAGGTCTTCTACCACCACGACTGTCGTCATGTGCGTGGTTTGGTTGCTGGCCTACTGAGAGTTAAAAAAAAAAAATCTTAAAGGAAAGAAAGTTTTTTAATATTACGTAACATTAGAGCTAAATATGTGCTTCGAGTTCGTGCATTTTGTTTCTTTTTTCCAGTGGGATTTCGGGTCGACTAAAGGAAACGGATATCTTATTTGGTAACCGTACAAAAATCCGGCTGATAATAAAGGATTATATATATATAGTGGCGGCAACCGCTTATTATTATTTTTTTGTTATTAGTGTCCGCGCGTGCGCAGTGATGTTTTCTAGTAAAGAGGATAAATGAATACTTTGGAATCGCAAGTCGATTTAAGGGAAGGGGAAACTGCGAATATAATAAATATCCGGTTATATCTGCAAGTAAATATACCACAAATATAGGTCTACTACGTACTAATAAGTATTGCTAGAATGAAAGAAATATGTTAGTTGGCGATGTATGCTTCCTTCCGTAAAAGATAAATATCTGTTTCCGTGCTTACGCCATCATGGACATCCTTTTGACTACTGCAATCATTTTCATGTGATTTTTTTTTTAAAAGAACTTTTTGCATTGGGTGCCTTTTCCCTCTCTTCTCCACTCCTCCTCTGTATAACTACATCGTGGTGTTTGTTTATGTGGGTCAAGGAGGTACATTTTATTCTCTCTTTGTGAAGTTGTGTGTGTGTGTGTGTGTGTGTGTGTGGAAGTGTATGAAATGTGTGTTTTGATTTGATAATAGATGTGACGTCAGCCCGCTCTCATTCCCCGCTCGCCGAACAGCTGAGATATACAGAAATAAATAATAATAGTAAAAACGATTGTATAATATTGTTGAAAGATTTGTCACGAATTGGTCTGGACTTTGACAAACTTTAAGAATAATAATATTTATTGAGTAAGTAAAGGACCAAAAATGTATCCAAATAACACAATTAAATGCGAGTTACCTGAATTAATTGTGAAGATGAAAGAAAATTTGTGTGTTTTCAGTTCTATATTAGGAAATGTCTTGTGTTTAAAATGCGAAGGACATGCACATACAGGACACGAAATTGGGGAGACTTTTGTAAATGCGAGAAGTTTGTGGATACACCTCCATTTTTTCTATAGTAAGGATTGTAATAGTAACGATGGAAAGATGATTGTTAAACTTGAATTTTAAATATTCACAGTGAGTTATATAGTCCAGTCATATTATGTCAGAAAAAAAAACTTTTCCTGGAGATAATTCCCTAAAAGGGAATACTTCGCATATGTGTAGCACTAGTACCCAGTAACAACATATAAAAAATCAACACTCGTTCATGCTGTGCTACAGCCGCCATCTTGGAAAATGGCAGCCGATTTTCACTTTTTTTTATCATATCTGGGTAACCGTTGGAAATATGAAAAAAAAATGAAAGAGAAAAAAATTAAAGATCATAAAAAAATTGCATCTTTTTGGTCCTTATAACTTTTGTCCTATTTCTTACGGTTTTCGACATAAACGTAAATTGAAAACGCATAATTTTTTAAGTTGTTGGAAGTTTACCATGTAAATTACTTTTAACACGTAGATTCATCTCTAATTTTATGATTTTTTAATTTACGTGGTGGTGTGTCTCCAGAATGTAGGTTGCCTGGGGTTCCAAAGGGTGTCTGTAATCATGCATAAAATTACACTAATTTTACGTATACGAATTCTGAATTTCGAGGTTTCCTCTCCCCTACGGATCGCCCCTAAACATATTACACGTTAAACTTATTTCCTGTATCTTAAAAATAATTATTCCATTAATTTAAACGCGGACACTTTGATTCATGTCCCGTGATGGTGGAATATTTTCTCAAGTTCAGTTTTTATTTGACAGATGGTGATAAAAAACATAAATCGGTTCACCTCAACCCAGTAACTTTAAGGTCACATATCTACCTCATCATCATGAAGACAATTTACTGAGCCGCCGTTGCCCAGCGTTGGAGGAGCATTCAGGAGGTGGTGGGTTCGATCCCAGCGGCCAACCATCCTGACTGCGGTTTTTCCAGGGGCTCCCTCAGTCACATCAGGTAAATGCCGGGATGGGACCTTCAACATAGGCCCTGGCCGAACCTTCCCGAATACTTCCCTTTCCTCTATCCCGACGTGAGCTTCAGATGCCTCAAGGCCATAAATAAAATTCAAATCAAGAGCTTTACATTAATTTCTTTTTAAAATCAGTGGGTTTAACATGGTCAGAGTGACGCATATCTTTATAATTAACGTGGTGGTTGTTTCGTCATTTGAGTGTATTCGGAGTGAACTCAGAGAACAAAATCTTATTTTTAGTTGAAGTTGGGTAGATGCAATGGATAATTGGCGTAGATTTGGAACCTACTAAAAGGCTTGCCGCCATTGCGCCTTTAGGCTATCGTAATTTCCCTTGACCCAACTAAATGCTTGAAGTTCTGCAAATTCCGTGTACTAGGTTGAACAGGTAGGTGTTGGATTTCCTCTGATTTTTTTTTCTTCCGCGGAATCTAAATATATCCATTGGAACATGTAATAAGACTGGGCTGTCACCGATTGACCAACATTTCATCCAGGGACCAGAGTACAAGCACTGATCCTACCAGCTGCTTCTTTTTGGTGGCTAACTTTGGGGTCAGCGAACCTTCACAACCTCTCCCAGTGTACACACACAACGTGTGATTATCATTGGCAGAGGATGGTCCTTTTTTCGTGAGCACAGCTGGTCCGGTGTCACATGTAGGGTAAATATAGAAAGGTGCCTTCGTAATTCGTCCTCGCCGGACAAAAATTGGTCGTCTCTTCAATAGAATATAAATTAACTGAACCTGGAAGAGCCGGAAGAAGAATATCTTTTGCATATTCTTTGATTTATTAGGTACATATCTGTGTGGATTTCATACACACGATCTTTATCAGTGATTTTCCTGAGCTACGTTTTAATATAATTTTGGAACAGTTAAAGTTTAGAATGACGTGGTCGGGGATATACAGCTTTTTGTAAAGTGGGCTTCGAACCAGTCCGTTCGGTAGACACTCATCGGGACTTAAACCTATGTCCACACGCACAGAAAGCGAGCGTGCTAAACTCCCGGCAAAGTGGTCCCGTGTTCTTCTGATCGATGTCTGGCACTTAAAATAAAACCAACGGCAAAATTCTAATTTTAAACGGAAAACTATGTATCTATCCTGCTTGATCTAGTCAGGACTCGGGAAAGACCACTGAAAGGTCTTTATTAATATTGGGGAGGCGACAAAGATGTGATCTTTGTAAGGTCTAGAAGTTTCCTCAGTCCTACCGGGCAAAGGACGGAATAGTATCTAAATTAGAGGTCTTGACCGTACCACTTTCTCCATCATTTTCAAGAGATTTTCAGAGAGAGAACGTAATCCCTCCAGCTTGTGACAGGGTTTGGTCGGCAATAATATTAGATATTTAAATAAAACTGTATAATGCAGGAATTTCAGCTAAATGTGTTGTCACCAATAAGTTTTTTTTTTAACTATTCGAAAGTTTTTGAAACAAAAAAAAATGTTTTTGCGAAACATTAAAATGAAGAGGAAAGAAAAAAAAATGTGAGGTGAAAATCAGTGTTTGGCTTTAGAGTATCTTGAAGTAAGATCTTTGACGCTTGTTTGGAGATTGCACCAGAACGCACGCTTACGTAACGGCATTGGGTACGCCATCTATATTCTGCTAAAAGAGAGAGAGAGAGAGAAAGAAAGAAAAAAGTTATACTCAGCAAGAGACACGCTTTATTACCTTCGTTTGTTGTCGTAACTGGTTGAGGTAAGCACGAAATTTCCTCACAAATTCCTGTCTTGTTGCCCGCCCTCGCGCTCTGATCCACGGTTTTGAACTTCCTTCCTCAGGTCGGTTTCATAAGCCGTTTTCCGTCACTGTAATACATTTGCATAAAAAAAGAAAAGAAAAGAAAAAAAATATTTTGATTTAGCGTATCATTGTCATTGATAATATTGTACCCGCTTCATTTTTCAGTAATTCAGTTCTGTCTTAATTGTCACCTGATTGGAATCTCTCTCTCTCTCTCTCTCTCTCTCTCTTTAATATGATTACACGTACAAAATATATTTTAACATTTTTTTCTTTTCCTTTTTTTCTTTTTCATGTCCTATCGTGTGTGAAACCTTCCCATCGCCTACGTAGCTTGCTTTTTCTCTTTGTATCACTTTCTCACAGTGGTTGCTGTGATTTTCAGCACAGGAATCAAAGATCTTTTTTTAGTTTGGCCTCGTTTACGCTCTGCTATTTCTTTCTGTGGTGTTGAGGGCGATTCTAACTTTTGGAATCGGGACAGGAATAAGGGATTTCTGAATGTCTATATGGAAATATTTCGTATTGGAAACTTGTTAATGATCGAAAATCGTTCACAACGGAAAACAACCAGTTTATTTCCGTGAAACGTAGTATATATAGTTTTACTACAACACTACAATGAAGTTATTATGTCCTTTAGGCATCTTTTGACTCGGCTCAGGACCTTCTGAATATGAAGCCAATGATCTTCCTACCACCTGAACTGTGCCGTACGATACTGCAACAGAACAAAACCAGAAAACTTAAAACGTTTTACTTTCCACATTACGGTAATAATGCCTCAAACTCGAACAAGGACGAAATATTAACATTTTAAATTGATTACATATAATAGTATTCGCAGGTTTTCTGACTTGCTTCTCCCCCCTCTTGGACAAAACTTTACTAAGTAACAAATTAAATAGTTTGTTAACATTTAATCCATTTGCGCCCCCCCCCCCAAAAAAAAGAAAAGAAAGTTTGTTCAATTTTAACACCCAGTGACGTTTTGTTGAGTTACTGACGTCACCAGAGACTGAAACAAGAATTGCAATTTACTTTGATCTATAGCTGAACCATGTTTAAAACAACCGTTTCCTTCTAAGTCTTCTTATGCTAAAAAAAAAAAGGCAAAGAAAAGTTTCGTGGCATGTTAAAATTAAAGTAAATTTTCTACTGGCTACTAAGACCGGAATTTCCTTATTTATCCTACCTAGAAGCTGAACAAAGCGACCTTGAATTCTACGTACTTACTGGTATTTTTCCGAGCTATTGACATTTTTTTCTTCTTTCTTTCGCTTCGTTTATGACGTAAGAGTAAGCGTTCATAATACAGGAAGTTCGGCTTTCATTTTGTATATACATTCTTGCACATACAAATCACACATACATACACAAACATTCGTGGACATCTATCTACATGTGTGCGTTTAAATATGTGATGAAAACTGTTTACTGGTTTCGTGTGTGTTGTTGTTTGACATTGTTTAATAATAATGTATACTTGGGAGTCCATTCGTTACTTGTTTGGTAATATAAGCTAATGCTTGTTTACTGTCAGACAGTTCAAAGACCATTCTCTTTCGTAAAGGACATAGCAATGGAGAAAAATACATATATAAACTTTACGAGTATTACTACTAATACATGGAATACACTCATATATACAATTGGCTCGAGGTCTCGTTTCTGACACCGTGAAATATGTCGAATAAGTTTGAAGTTACCTGGCTTTTGATTCAGAGTGCAATACTAGCAATTTATTTGCTGACAAAGAAGTTCAAGTTGACCAACGGTCACTGTGGGACAAAAAAAATGGTCCAAGATTTGTGAATTGTGTACCACAGGGTCAATTGCAATGACCTCGGGAGTGCAGAAAGTTCTCATTCGTTGAACCTCTGTTGAATCATGCTGACAATTATGTCACACATACGATTGCGGCGTGACCCTGTTCATAATATTAACTCAAATCATTGCTAACCAATTCCTGTTTTCACAGCATGTTTTTTTCTTTCTTCTTCTTTTGATTAGAAATTGCTAACGTATGTGCTAGCGTGCAAGAAAAACTGCCATTTTTCCTGCTTCATCTGAGAAAAATGATAAAAAAGACGGTTACGATAAGCGTTTTTCAAACTGTATTTGACGAAAGTTTGAACTCTTTATGATAATAGATTGACCTCTGGATATATTGCATATTTTGGATTTTGTAATATATATCTTGGAGGATTGTATTGAGACACTGGATTGTATTCCAGAAGTTGTTGTCTTCCAGTGATATCCTAGAGTATTTACACGTGTAAACATTCTTTTTTTTTATGTAGATCGGATTGTAAAGTGGTACGCAAGTGAAGTCCACCGAAAACCGATGATCATTCATAAGTAACAATACTGTCTTCCATTCCAAGAACCAATGCTTTTTTTCTTTTCTTGAGTCAACTTTCAATTCCAAATAGTGACACTTTCCATTATATCTGCTACTACAACATCGCTGTGCTCTTCTTGTGCCTACAGTGGAAAAGTAGCGTTCTCTCTTCCCCTCTTTCGCTTAATTCCTCCATAGCTTGGCCACTCTTCCGTGTCCACATCCTGCTAAGTTGTCCAGTTCCCTCGTCCCCCACTCTCTTCCGCCAACGTTGTTACTCTCTCGTCCAACCAAAAGCTTGGCTACCGGACATGGAGAGCGTTTTCTTCATCAGAAACACACTTTGTAAGAAGAACTACTTGTTCACTCTCTCTGTCTTTCTTTCTTGCAGAAGCAAGAGAAGGAAGGTTATATCCCACTTGTCGGACATAGACCCGAGTCTAACCTTGAAAAAGCTCACAGACAGAACAAGAAACGCGATGTTGCCGCACATTTTTCTTCTTCGCAACGACTTTTATAGCTATCATTATAACTGATGTGGTTTAGTGAGCAGTTTTATACAAGTAAGAAGGAAGGAAGTCTCTGGAATTACCCATCATGCCTCTTCGTTTTGTCATTTTATTTTGTTGTTTTCTTTCTCCTCCGATTATCTCGTTAGAAAATCAGTGTGACGCGATGGAACATCTGGCAACAGTGTATCAAACGTACATGATCCATTTCCGAAAAACTTCTCCAGGGAAGTAACTCTCTCCTTTTTCCTGCGAAGACGAAAGAAGAAGAAGAAGAAGATGGAAAAACAACTACTGAACTAACATCAACATTTCCTTTCTTCCAATTCGTGGTGTTGTGATAACTTTTCTTTTTCTTTATTTCTTTTTTCTTTTCTTTTTTAATTATGAGTTCTAAGAAATTTTAAACCTTCATTTAACTTAAAAGAAATCCATTTCGGAGCAGTTAATAAAAGAAAAAATGCTGGTTTCCAGTACACTTGTTAGTAGTCTGTGCTATGTGGTTTCAGCTATTTGAAGCAGAAAGGGATTAACGATGTTGTAGAACCGTTTCTTGCCAAATTATTATCTAGTTTCTATGCAACAATTTGTCTTATTTTACGTAGTTGTGACTCCCCCCCCCCTCCTTCCTCCATATCTATTAACAGTTACCGTTTAGAAAATACATTTGGAAACTTTTTCCATCTCGTAAGAGATTGAAAAAAAAAAGCCACTGGAATTTAAATTTATTTATGGACTTTAAGCATCTAAGTCTCAGGCCGGAATATGGGAGGAGCCAGGATATGAGAAGGACCTAATTTGAAGATACTATCCCGGCATTTGTCTGGTGTGACTAATGATAATAAAACTGGATAAACCTCAGTCAAGATGATCGACCGCTGGGATTGAACCCATGGTTTTCCGAATGCCAAGTCTACTAACTGAGCTACGGCCGCTCGGTAAATGCTACTAAAATCTCAGGTTTTTAATAGTTTCCAATATAAATACATCAATTTCTACAGATGAAACGTTCACTGCACATAATATTATATGACCAGCTTTTTCGTATACGGAGCACGACCATATTCGAATTCTATAAGACTTGTAATCTCAACTTCGTTACGTAACATCACATCAGAATCATATATATTTCTTAAGGTATGAGCAGTGAAAGCAAAGCATACCATCTCTGTTAGAACTGAAAGCATTTTGATCACTGCTGTCCCTAGGCTAGAGAACATCCTGTTTGTATTCCACTTCCAAATATTGAGTATGAAAGAAAACATTTCAACTCGGATCTATTGCACATACGAGTCTTAACCCCTTCCCCCCATGTGTGCCATTTCAAGCTGATATCGCTTGGTGATAACTTTTTGTATTTTTTTAGTAAAATCATGGATCCCGTTTGTAACCCTCACACATCCAGAACGCAGATTTGAATACGTACGTCAATTGGTTTCCTCAAGTCCATGCCTGATCTCTTTAACAGACTTGGTTAGGTTCTTTTTTCTTTCATGTTTCTTGAAGTAATTAGTTTATCTTCAAATGAAATGAAAATCAAACCCTTCACTACTTGCATACCTTATCCTGTTCTTTAAACTTCCCAGAGAATTTTCCCAAGTTTTTTTTCTTCTTTAATGCTATAAAATGCAGTAACCATTTCAGTTCCTGTCAGAAGGTGAAATAGGCATTTCCAGAATGTCCGTTACATTGTCGATTATAGTATTCCATCGTATAACTTGCATTGCACAGTGCCCACTACTAAAAGACGATACTGCATTTAAAAAGAGGGTGAAAGAAAGGTGTTTGTTGAGATGGGAAGACTGGACCCGGCTGGGAAAGGGATGTTATGTATAGGGATGGATGCAAGTAGCTTTTTTTTTCTTCTTGCGTTCTTTATATTCTTTTTCTAATGTCCATAGCTACGGTAGTTTATCATTGTCAAGCCTGCTGTCTGAGAGTGGAGAGCCTTTGTCCATTCCGTGGCATAATAGTCTTGCGTTTTTCCGTTAGATGAGTTGACCAAGGCATTTGACGATGCAGTCATAATCTCCATACACACACACACACTTGTTCGAAGGAGCAAAAGGGGTGGAGTGGGGGCTTCTAGTCAGACGCACATATGGGGTTGAACAGAAGCTAGTTTTATTCACCCCATAAATTGCATTTTCTCTGGTGCGCCAAGAAATTACATTGTTCGTTATAATCTTTTTTATTTCTTCGAAAAACAGTCCGATTGCTAACACGTGTTCGCTTTAGCACACATGTGTGTAACGCAATGCAAAATCCCCACATCGCAGAATTTCTTCCTATCATCTCTGTTAAGGTAACATGGACATAGGCCTAATCCAACTCTGACAATAATAAGAATATTGTGTCATGAAAACCTTCCCCAGTTATTCATTCCGTATATATATATATATCCCAGAGATAACACCGTTCTCCCGCCCTGGCCGATACATCCCCATCTCTAGTCTACGAGAGAGCCACAGGCTTATGCCATAGCTAGCAGAAGAGTCCATAGAAAGAAAAATAAGTTTTTGGCCCAGAAAGAACAGACGTCATTTAACCCCGTTTTCAAAATTATAATCTAAATATTTAGACCTGAACAGTCTTCACTCTAATATTTGCAATAAATTAATTCTTCCGAATGCTGCAAGTGGCGACATTATTGTATATGGAGCTTACATGACGTCAAGGGAATGTGTTTCCATTTTTACTCCATGCACACGACTCTTCGAAGATGACAGTTTCGTAATTCAAATTGTCGAAGGAGCTGCTTAAAAAAATGTTTGAGAATAAAATTTGTCCTTTTGTCTGAGAGACTTCCATTTAAACCCACTGTTATTTAATAAATTTACACCATTGCGACAACCTGTCTTAACTGTTTTCTCATTGGAAGAAACAGAGAACTCTTGTTGTATTAAAACTTCCTTGGAATGTTGGACAGGTGTAAAAGTTTTTACTTTGCTTCTTATCGGAACTGAATCACTTGGCACTAACGCAAAAAGAGGACGTGAATCATAGAATATGAATCATAGGACAAGCATGAAACAAAGTGCAGTAAAACGAATAAAAGGCACCAAATAAACGAGTGAGTGAGTGAGAGAATAGCCTAAATATTATGATTTAAAATTCCTTTAGGCAGGAACTAATCTTTTTTCTTTTCCCATTTCCGCTTCCGAATCAGATAGCTTCATTCCCATTTAAAAGGATTGTAAAGATGGTGGCCGCTATCTATTAACGCAAGGCTTTTCTTACATAAACATTCTATAATAAAATGAACTTGTATGTCAGCTAGAGTTGAGGGCTAATATATTATCAAATTATTGATACGAAACGCTTAAAACCATAGAACATTTATGACAGCGTTTGAGTTTCGAGCTACAATTACCAGATGGCGTCGATGTAGAACACGTTCCCGAAACTAATGCAAAACTATGCTAACTTATAATAATAAATACGTACGAAGTATGAACAGGGTTTACTGAGTGGTATCTGTCTGTTATTTTTTTATTTCGATAATCATATTAGCTGTAGTTTTCTCGATATTATTTTTTTAAAATAATGTTTTCATAGTTTGAAATGAACATTTTTCTTTTCTTTTGTTTTACAGTGGACACGACAGAAAGTGTAGTTGGGGTACTGCCGACGCATTCGTTATTGGAATTGGGTCCTGCGTCGCCAGTGACGGTGAAAAGAGAACCAGCGGACTCGAAAGCTCTGCTTCATGGAATTCTCAGCCAACATTCGACAACGTCCCATCAGCTCAGCGGTCAGGGCCACATGGGATCACACACCATGCTCACAGCCCACCGCACGTCCGCATACACTACATCTACCGGTAAGCTATCTCTCTACATTAATTTTTCTTAACAAAATGTAGTATTTTGTCAATGAATATTGTAAAGATTTCAGTTAGAAGCGAATTTAATCAAGTTTCGAACCCAGTAGATGTGTCTTTGACATGCTAAAACAAGCATTGATAAAAAATAAAAATGTGTCCGATCTCCCTTTTACTCCAAGGTCCGATCTCCCTGTGTCTGACACGCTACAACTTAACGGTTTTCTAATGAACAATGAATTAGTCCGGCATCAAGAATTCAGGCACTTCGTAATCACTTCTCTGGAACTTGTTAATGATCTCTTTTAACTTGGATTTTGTTTCGTGTTCAGTTTATTAACGCGCTCTTAAAAAGTAACTATGATAAGTGACAAATACTATAAGAAGGACTATATCCTTTTGTGAATTCATAACAATTGCTAGTACCTTTATTAGCAATATACTAATACTTCATTAGGAGGGGAGATGATTGTTAGGGAGTCAAAACATTCATATTTCTCTTCCCCCTCTTTTCTTTACATATGCATGTATGTGTGTAACATCAATACATGTACTCCACTCAAAAATGCATTAGTGACTTACACTTTTTTTCTCCTTCTTCTCCATTTAAGAAAGTAAAAACAAAATAAGGTAGTTTCACCATCGTGTAAATTACACTTTCTCGCATCGAATGTTTGTTTGACATGGTTTTAAAAAATTAGGTTAAAAATGCTTACAAGTCAATGGTAAAGTAAGTGAGTTAGTTACCTTTTTCAGTACATTATTTGTGTAATGGATTGTATCTGACTTGCTTTAGGTTTCAGGTTACCGATATTCAGAGTATTGAAAACATTTTTTTTTTTTTAATGTCGATTTTTTTGGTTTGTTTAAAAATTGAATACATGTAAACAGAAAATAAACCTCATGGACTGTCGTTGTATAGGCCCTACTTCAAAAATGGTTTTGAATTACTTATAGCCATAATTTCAGGATTGAATCGATACATTTTCTGGACATTGCATTGTCCTAAATGTTTACAGATTTTTTATACTTATTGTTGAAGTTCCAAGAAGATTATATCCCATTACTGTTATTTTATGTGCAAATTAAATTGTCCATGTAGAATAAATGAAAAACTTACTTATAACTGGTACAAATCCATTTAACATCCAACAAGGAATTTTATAGTTATTACAAATTATCAATTAAACATTGTAGGTTCCATTAATAACGTAGTGCCAGTGATTCCGCCAGACTTTCCTTTAGGGGTGTCATCCCATAATCCTCGATAACATCCCCCTCCCCCTAAGTTCAAAAATTTTACTGTAAAAAATCTATAGAAACTGTGGACCGAAAACTCCTCTTGCGCCCTCCCAATTTTGACTTTACACCCCCCGCCCCTGACGTATGCTATCACAGTTCTTAGGACAACAGTTTCAAAGTGTAGATATGGCAGAACGTAGCTATTTCCATGAAGGGGTTATCTATAGGTAGATCAAAAGGTAAACGACAAGTCAGTAAGTAGCATCATTCTTTGTGAGATCAATCCAATCGCCACTCCGGTCGACAGACGATGTATTCACGTTTTTTTTTCCGTCTTCTGATCGAAAGTCTACCATATTTTATGACCTAATATAAGGCTGTATTATAAAGAAAATGTATTGGACAGAAAAAATGGAAATACATATGAACAACCAATAATAATAATAAAAAAAAACACAAGTTAAATGACCAATTGTACCGTTTATCTTTTCGCGAGAGCACAGGCATAATGTGAAAAAGGTATCGCAATTGAAACGATATACTAAAGTCGTGAAAAACACCTAATACCACCCACTTATTTGGATTTCTAAAGCGCAAAACACAATTTACAGCCTGGTAGCTATGTTGCTTATTTTGTTTAGTCATTTTGCTACATCTTCCAAACGGGAAAGAACAAAACTGCAATAAATCACTAATGTTTGCTGATTTTTCTCTATCCCCAGATATTTTTCTTTACCCAACTATTTTTTTTTTCTGGAAACAATTGATTCTTTGTGTTTTCGTGCGTTGACTACATATGGCATGTCTGTTTTTGCTGATATGACCCTTTGCCCTGACTACATATACAGATTCCCCTCTTTCCGTTTTTGTTATCTGCCATGTTTATACTTCGATGAATGATGTAAACACAGTGCTACGGAAACACTTCCTTTTATACTTCCGCATGTGTCCTTTTTGCCCCTGATATTCGATACTTTTGGCCCCTTGTGTTAGTTTATTCTATCCCTTTTTTTTTCTTCTTGGTCTCTCTCTCCTTCATATGTGAGTATGTGCAGCAATATGTGTATGTACAGGGTCACCCGGAACTAGATCCATGTGGTGGTGATATACAGACAGTGGTTGCCTTCTTCCCTTCCAAGCTTCTTTCACATCGTGTAAGTTGTTTGGAAATGTAGCCAAGCTACAGAGCACATTACAAAATAACGCACAGAAAAATCCAATACAAGACCTGCTCTGAACGCTACAATTTATTTTATCCAATAATAGTTGTATAAAATTATGCAGTCCTGTGTTTTCTGCCCTTATATCCTCTGTATATGGAAGTTAAGTACTGACTTTTATATTTCATATGAATTCTTCCTAGACGATTTTGGAAGAGAAAGAAATAAACAATGTTGATGTTTCTCCCTGGAAAGGTGAAACGATTGTAATTTGCCATTACCCTTGCATCGAATGAAGATAATCTTCTAAGGATGGAATCTATAGTTTAAAATCTACATGTGTCCCCCCACTGGGTATCGAATTCAGTACCCCTTGATTACAACTCACTGAGCGGTATTACTCACCCTCTGGTGAAACAAACAAACGTGAATGGAAAATTTAAAAGAATTTTAAATTAAATTGCTTTTTTTGTTGTTGTTGTTGGTAAGTGTTACGATTTTCGTAATCAAACCACATTACTTACTACACGTATTCATGACATAACGGGCGGCTTCTCTTTGTGTTCTTATTTTCATGAATTTCAGTGAACAAAAGGATATCTATACATGTTGGTTTATTAGCTAAGACCATATCACATACAACATCGTGACGAATTATATTTATAGCGCCCCTGTTGTGTGAATGGTTAGCACATTCACTATATACGCGTGATCACTAGTTCAGGTCCCGTGTGAGTCTGTTGAGCAAAGTAAATTGAAGCTGACTTTACCAAGAAAACTGTAGGCCCCATTCTTAAGAAGTCACCAGCTCTATTAAGGCATTCATTAAAATTAAAATCTTATCTACTCTCGCTAAAATAACACTGCCATTCTATTAAAAAGAGAGAAAAAAATATTTCTGTAGAATTGATTTGACGCAAGCAGTGTCCACTGCTGTAAAGAGCCCATCTCCTTAAAGAAAGCAAAAATGTCGCTCTGGTTGCATAGAAATAACATATCAGGTAGTGGAAGTGCGATTTGATGTACTTTATTCATTAGAAACGTGTTCCTTTTTCCTCCAGGAACTAAGGTCAAATTTTCCGTTGCAGCTATCTACTACAAGGCATACAGGACATACGCTATTGTTTAGTACAGGGCTGGGAGGACGTCTGAACGCTTGTGTGTTCTATGCAGACAACATGACAGGCTCATTGTAACCTAGTGTTAAATCATTCGCCAGACAAAACATTACTTTTTTTTTTCGTACCTTTTCAAAAAGATAACGGTAGTTTTCTATATAAGAATCAATATTGTCTGGACAGCCCGGAATTAAATACTGCACAAAAAGAAGAACACATGTGTTTTTATTTTATCCTGGGAGAGATGAATTTACAGGAAAAATAGCCGTATAACAGGTCTAACGTAAAGTGCATGGACTGTAATTTGTCTGTTGTCATGGAAATGGACAGTAAAGAATACCCGCCCGAATTCTACTTGGCGCTCAAAAGTACAATGACAAAAGCGAAATAAGAAGGTGTTCTTTTTATTTTTTAAAAGAAGAAAAAAGCATTAAGCTTAGTGGAGATCAGTGAAAAAGACGGTGCAAGCAGAAACTGCACCATCATATTAAGAGAAACCGGACCGGGTGCAATTTACATGGACGCACCAGCCGAAAAGCATCTTTACAGGAGGGGGAAAGACTAAAAAGAGCTTTTGTAAAGGCTATGAAGGTTTTTCCTGCATCTTCTTGCACCCTAGCATGGGAAAAGAAGATCAGAAGTTTATGGGCAATGCATCACCGTCAAAATCCCTCGTTCTTTTATCGCCCAATTTGTTGTTTAAATTGGTCAGTACTGCAGGGACTGACCATTCTCATGCAGTTGCTCTTCTCAAATGCTTATAGCCAGCCACTGAGTTGTTTTTTTCACTCGCTTCTTAGTACAAAGGTTTCTTTGAATGATTATAACTGACCATGGTCAACTTGTATGTAACATAGCAGCACCTAAGCAAGCAAGTAACTCGTATTTTTCCGCTGTCCGAAATCCGGTTTTGAAACCAGGATGACCACTGCATGCTTTTTGGTCAGTTCTTTTTGGCGGGCCAAAGTCTTCAAAGGGGTGGTTTCTGAAGAAGTACTCCCCTCGTCGGAACCACCCCGTTTGTTGTTCAGCGTCTTAATTCACTCACTTTTTCTTTTTCTGCATACATACATTCATTGTATACAGCCTGATCATCAGCAGAAGCATTAAACCAGTCCCTATAAGAAATTCTCACGACTCTTCCGAAGCGCAGTACAAAAGTACTAACCCAGACATGACTTCCTGTATCTCAAGTTTAAGGGATTTAAAACCATCAATAGCAATGTCCAGTTTACTACTTTCCCACCCCATGGCAGATCATGATAACTAATACCCCCTACCACATCACTTGTGCGTCTTCACAAACTGTCTGTGATGTGTAAGGGGATGCTGGTGGCCGGTTCCATAATGGATGGTGGACATACTGAAGTCTTTTTACAGACAGGATGGACACTACATGAAATATGGCTCTGAGAACCTCTGTGTGAGTATGTCTGTACCAACAAGATAAGAATACTCTCCTTGTAGGGAGGTTTGTATGTACGCGAGAGGGGGTTGGAAAAAAATTGCATTTTTGAGAAGTACACAGACGGGAAGAAGAGATAACTAGAATGGACCAGTAGTTTAAGCTCTGTTGTATTGAGCATCCTCCCCTCCCCCCGGACATTTTTTTCAGTTAAAAGCCGTTAGGAAGACGATATATTAAGTTCCTCTTTGAGAAGAAGAAGAAGAACTATCATCAAATATATTGACAAGCGGGAAGTTTTTATTCCCGAAAGCATCCGGAAAGAAGGAGAAAAAATTCAAAATCTTTTAATTTCGAAAGCTGATGCAGCATCTTAACGTGACTACTGGTTTCGATATGCAACGGAAATATGTTTTATGTTGTCCCTTAACATAATAACCGTCCTTGTACTTACAAACCACTACAGTTTCAGCTAAGTAAGTAAATACTTTGTTCCTCATGCTACCCATACGTGTATATCCAGTGATGGCCAGATTTAGGAAAGTGACTAAAATTCGTCAGTAAACAATACTTTTGTATATTTGTGCTATTCGAAACGTGCGCTAAGTATAGCAACGTATATCTTCTGTTGATTTTTTTTAAAAAAACAAGTAACATTTCTTGTAACTTACGGTATATATATCCTTCTTTACATGCTGTATTTTCTTTAATATTGGTATTTTTGAAGAACTTCTTCATAGCGATCAGCCAATGTTAGATTGAATTGTGTTGGATTTATTTATGGCTTTTAGGCTTCTCTGGTTCAAGAGGGGATAGGGACAGTAGCGGCCAGGGCATTACTTAAGGCACCATATGGGTATTTACCTGGTGAAACTGAGGAAAACCTGAGTCAGGATGATCGGCCGTGGGGTTCGAACCCACGTGCCTAACCAATTCCGATCCGGAGTCCAGGACGTTACCGCGTGAAGGGCTGGGTAGTCAGTGTTAGGGTATGTGCTTTATGATTATAAGGTATTTAGTATTCTGATATAAGTCCTCAATGTAGGCTACGTCATGAATTACTCAGAAATATTAAACATTAGTTTTCTTGATGTCTGACATCAAGTTTTTTTTTTTCTTTTTTATTAAGGAAAGAAACCTTACGTCGTGTTTTTTTAAATAGTAATCCACCCAATTTTCAGTAGTGCAAGACAGTATGGTATGAACACTTTGAAGGTACAGAAATCGTTGTAGTTTTTCGTATCATATTGTTGTAGCTGTATCAGTTGTGCTTGTTTTTAACACGTTAGAGAGTGTCTTCAGTTAAAGAGGAACTTATTTGTCAATCTGATTTTTTCCTTTCAAGTCAGATTGTTTTGTCCGTGAACTTGTGGAAGAAAATTTTCCCTTTCAAAATTCGCTATTTTTGCTTTTCAAATCCGAGTAATATGCAGTTGGTGGTCGTGTCATACTTGCAGACGTTACGCCATCTGTTTCCTGTGTGGCCATAATCATCTTCGTTGTTTACTCCGATTTTTTTTTTTTTTTTTTTCATTATTATTATTTCTTCTTTGCTCTGTCTGTAAGCCCCCTTTGGAGCAGCCGGCATATGTTCGAAGACGAAACAGGCACTCATACAGAGAAAGACAACATCCCTTTTTAACCCCACAAAAATAGACCAGAATTGTTACAAATGCGAAAAAACATCTTCATCAGTTGAGGTGGAGGTCTCGATCCGCGACAGGAGATCTCAGGACAGCAAACTTTTCTGATGTTTTCTTTTTTTGTGCTAAAAATCTGTTCTCATAAGACATTGGGGGATGGTAGGGGTTTGTGTTTGCTAGTTCAGCTGTTATTGATTTAGTAAAAGATTATTTTCCTTTGGCGCTTTCTTTGTTATGTGGATGTCGTGGTAGGAGAGGTCAGCGCTTCATTTTTACCTAAATGTTGCCCAAAAGTAAGGAAAGGATTGTTGTTACCCAGATCTAGCTAACAGCTGCTGCAATCGAATCACTTTTGTGAACCTCAGAGGTTACGACAAACAAGGTCAACAACCAGGAATCTTGTTATTGTCAGTGCGTGGGTTTCGGTCACCGAGAGAGAGAGAGACATTTGGCAACAATTTCGTAAAAACGTGTTTATAGTTTTTCCATTACATTGGCGGATGGTTACATCTTTGTTGTTTGAAGAATAGCCGAGATGATTGGCATGATGACCAGCTGCTGGTCCCCACTTCTTTTTCTTCTACCACCTTCAACAACCCCTTTTGTACGCAACGAACAAGTAATGTTACAGAAATGATAAACAAGTCCCACCGGGGTTGTTATTCAACAATTCCATAGAAGATCTGTCTTGTCATTACAGATGCGTGGGTCACACATCCTGCAATCAGTATGGCAGGTGGTTTGTTGTATCCTTCTAGTTACTAACCCTTCATAGTATTACCGATTCTACTGCAAGTTATTGACACTGAGGAGGGGGCGTAGATTCAAAGTATTCGAAGGCCGTGGATTCATGTCCAGCCAGCGCCCATCCGTACTGAAGTTTTCTATGCTTTTCCTTGGTTCCCGTACCAGGCAAGTGCTGGGGATGGTACCTTAAACTCAGGGCTGATTCATTCCCAAATCTTTGTTGTTTTGTCTTCAATGCAAAATAGACCCTTAGCTGTCCCGTTGTTCAATCTGGCAGGTCTCTGTAGTAGTCACACCAGTCGAAAACCGAGATAGTACCTTAATTTATGATAGGACCGTTCCCTTTCCATTCTCATTAAAAGTTAGTGGACTAATGTGATAGACCTACCACTTCGTTGAAACAAAGTTCTGTGCATTCTTGCGGTATCTTTTACTGGTATATGTTTCGGGATGACCTAAAGCCTTAGTTCATATATTGCATGCATTTGATGGAACTGGTTACGTAGCAGTGATGCCTGTGGCTTGTTGAGAGAAAAGCTAACGGCGATATGTCTGGATATGTGTGTTCGTTAATTGTTTAGGATTTCCTTTAGTAATTCTGATTTTGTAAATATATATAGTTTTTAATCTTGTTTTTCTGCTGTCATTGCATGTGCAGTGAAAGTCATCTTTATTACTTTAAACTGATGTTTTGTTAAGTTGACTGTTATATAGGACACTTTCATTGTTTTTCAACTTTTTTTTTTTTTTTTTGCCTTCGTCATCTTTTCCATTTGCCTTGAAACGTATTTCACTTCTTTCTATCCAAGAGAGTATTTTCACTGAATGGAGTTGTCGGTGCGTACGTATATATGTGTTCCAAAGCATTCGTCATTTAGGTTATGGGAAAGTGTTCTGTGCAGTTTCCTCCTCCCCTACCAGTTCTCTCTGACCCCCTCCTCTTCTCCTCTTTCGCATCTCAAAGCTCATTTCGCAGTAGCACGGTCTGCACTACTGTTACAGTTTTGTTATATTCGGGATTTATTATTACGATTTGTTTCTTTCTTTTTTTAAAAAAAATCTGCTGCTGGTAGCGCTGCTCTCACCCATTCCGTCATGATTGTCGTGTTTTTACGGCGAATTGTTGAACATGCTTTCTCATTTGATTAGCTCTGTAGTTATATCGCCTGGCAGCCAAGAAATGAATGAATTCCAAAGTCTTGGAATACAAGGATCATAAAACATTATACCAGTCTTAATGTTCTGACTGCTTGTGTTATAATGGCGTTTCTTTGTTTGTTTGTTTAATGCAAAACTCTGAGGCTTATAATAAACAAATGCTATGTAATTCGTTTAGTTTAAATTACACCCACTGATTACTGGGTCCTTGGTTTTCATTGGTTAAAATAAAAATTTTGCACGTGGTCCCGGATTTAAAACCGCTGAGGGTGAATTTGAATGAAGTTGTTCGGAACCCATTATGCATGGCCGGGTCTTAGAAATTTACAACCTCGGAACAAGTGGAGAAGAGTAATCTGTATGGAAGGACCTGTCACCATTTAGACACGTAGTCAAATTTGTTCTTTCGGGGGGTGTCCACTGGAAGCCAAGGTCCATAGAAAACGGCCACTGGCTGCAGAGTGCAGTAAATTTCATAATATGGCAACACTGACTCAGTAGGCCTATCTAGAAGTTCCATGTGTTGTGTTTGTATGCATTTAAATTCGTGTTGCCAGGGTGATTGATGGCCATTTTCTGTGAATCTGAAATGGCATGTACATACATGTAATTAGCTACTTCGTTGGTGCGGGACAGATAAAGTAATCGTCGTCTTTTTTGGATTTCAAAACTCATAGATTGGTTTCCAGCCATTCCACGTTGAGTCTGTCTTCATTTCTGCATGCGAAACTCAACTAACGCCTTGCATCTAGGCAACTCAAACCACGGGAGCGGTGAGCGGATTGCATATGCTCTAGGATGATACTTAAAAGTAAAAATTACTGCCAGTAGAACTAAAAATACTGCGTCTTCACCCCGATCGAAATTTCGGGAGCACACATGGTTTGTTAGAAAACCATTTTTACTACCATTTGAGAGCTACCGTAGATAAGCAGAATTTGAACTCATCTTATCTACTGGAACTCCCAAACGGCATCGTGGTTTTTAAATCCAAAGTATTTCCCTACTAAGCAATGGTTAACAATGAACTGTAAATTGACTCCACTTTCCATTTGAAATATTCAATATCAATTTGAATTTATCTATGCAAACTGACAAACTGTAGGGAGGATCCAAAAATGATTTCTGTTTTAATGAATGACAATTTTTAGGTTGATCCCCCTCCCTCGTGTTAGATATATTTTATTTACGCGATTAGTTTTCCCAATATCGTATTTCCATTTTGCGTGTGCATTTCTATTATCTTATTTTTCCGAAGTCAAATATTCTCCGAGCTACAGGTCTCTGGCTCTGTATCCTGTATCATAATTCCTTTGATCTGACAGAATCACAATTATTTTCCGTTAATTTGTTGTAAATCTCTGTTCTAATAGAAGACTTTTTCTGTAAGAGCTATTTTTCTTTGAGTAATTTTCCTGCTCATAACAGTGACACCCCCCGTTTTATTTTTCACATTTCCTTATACGATCTCCAACACACGTTCCTACAAAATACTTTTGAGTGCTACCGTATACATAACGTAATGATTTTTCTCCCGTGGTTTAAAAAGAATACACGTAAGCAGTATTGCTTATTATATGTGTACTGGGAGACAACAAGACGTTTCGTTGAGCTATTTTATAGTTAATGTACCATGAAAAAAAGTGAATATAAAAAATTAATAGGTCAGTTGGACAGGCACGTTTTGTTATTCTTAAATGTTGTGTGTAGTGATTTTTTAAATTCACTTTTCATTGATTGTAATCTCCAGGTGTAATATAATCCGTGTATGTTTTTATTATTAAGCTATATGTCCTCATTTATTTTATAATGCGCGCATTGTTTATATACTTAGTTCTTAGAAGGGAAAAGTAATGTTATTTTTATTCATAGTGTTCATTGTTATTGGCATGCAATACCATAATTGTTTTGCTTTGTTGGATATGTTGTTAATGTTTTAATAAAGGGCCAATCCAAGTATAGCGTAATTCACTCACAAGCAGCGCTTTCTCGTGTTGTTATTACGAACTGATTCATCGTGGTTTAAAATTAGTTTCATATCCTAGCAAATCCAAAGATTTTGTTATGTTTCATACTCGGATTCTATTGAATTGAAGTTAAGGTGTCGGAGCACATGGTGATAATAAATGTTATATAATTACTTATGTGGTAACTTTTCCCCTTCCCCCGATAAGATATTTCGCGAAACAAGCATAGAAACAAGGACACAAAAAATAAACTAAAAGTTCCCTGCAAACACTTTTTTTTTTCGTACCAAATGGCATAATTTTAATCTTTTGGGGTTTCGCTGTACACCAGATAGTATTCAGTACACCGGTTGGGAAATACGGAGAAAGTGTTCCTTAACGTTTTTCGAAACACATTTAGGAAATGGGATCCATAGAATCTAGGAGTTCATTCTAGAGGATTCAATCTCATAAAGCTGACGTTTTTCTGTAATATAATGATGACAATCCAATGTAGAGAATCTTAAATGTAACCCTACTGGAAGAAAATTAATTAAAATTAAATTTAAAAAATCCAAACATTGAGCTCTTTGGCGGAATTCATGCAATTTTCCCTTTAGGATTTTAGCGGTATTTGACCGTAATCCGACTGTCTTGAGCTGATGATAGCTGTACTTCTACTGAAACGTCAAACATTTGATTTCGCTTTTATTTTAGGCTGACTGCTGCAGAAAATGTTTTTCTTCATTTCAAATATGTAACCAAAATACTGATATATTATAGTGTTGTTTAATTATTTTGTATTTGATTTTTATCTTTACAGGTTCCCTCCCTCCCAGCCCAGCCGATAGCGGCGTGTCTGACGTCGACAGTAGCAGCAGTGGTCATGCGTCAAATGACGAGATTAAATCTAGGCTGCAACCCACGCCAGGTAAGAAAGTGGTTTCAAAGTTTCCTTGCTCTGTTTAATTCTAAAACTGTCCTCAACTTTTCTTTTTCTTTTCCTTTCGTTGCGTCTTTTCTGTGAGTGGTCTGTTATGGCTGACAGCAAACAGCATTTTCTCCTTTTTATTCTTTCTCTCTGTATCAATGTAGCCAGATCGTGTTGCTGATAATCGATAGTATACACATTTTTATTTTAAATAACAGCCTTGCATGATTTCTATTTTTTTTTCTAAAAAAAATATATGTTTTTATTGTTTCTTTTCCGTATAAATTAGGCCTATCTGCAATAATGACGATGCTTCCCCATATATAATTGACGCATACCAATGTATTAACGAGCTCAGATGTTAAGAAGTCAATTTCAAGATTTGATTCAAATAAATTTACAGTTGCATTTTTCGAAAAGTTATAGGATATTTGCTTTAACATAATAATTAAGTAAAAACAAATGAAATAGCTTTTGTTAATAAAACTTTTTCACATGAATGATACAGTATTTTCCCGAGTTGACCGTCAGTGTTGAGCAGCTTTAAGTGTAGGTTTGTAGCAGGAGCGGATCTAGGATTAACGTGAGGGGGGACGCAGGTCTGAAGAACAAACAGGGACCTTTTGAATTGTGTTTTTAATGTATGTAAATATATGTAGATATTGTGTAATTATAGGAACAACTACAATTTGTGGAATACATATTTAACATTCCCCGATTCTCATTCAGTTCTACAGCTTAGGTAGTAAGAACCAGGGATTCTGCCAGGTTTTTCAGTTTGGGGGATATAAGTAGACATTTGCACGGTTTCTGTAGACTTATAAACAATAAGTTTGAGTGTGTGTTCCAAAATTTTGTAGGGGTGACAGTGACCCCCCATTGAAGGGAGCTGGTAGAATCCCTGGTAGAAACAAAGTTGCTGATCGAACGTATTAGAAACAGAAACAAAGTTAGAGCAGGAACCATGAAATTACTGAAATTTGTCGAAGTGAACCATCAGTTCAGTAATCTGTAACTGAACTCAGATTTCTTATTTTAGTGTGTTTATGTATTATTTTTTTTTAACGTCGAGTCACTTTAGTCGTCCAAGGAAAAAAATCATTTCGATGTTTTTGTTCTGTTTTCAGTACCCCCACCACGTACACCTGACAGCCCCAGTCCCGGACATCTCACTCACTCGCAGCTACACAATTTCCTTCCACCGTATTATCCAGTTCCAGTCTCGAACAACGCAAGAAGTCAACATTACATGGGGAGACCTAGTAGCAGTAAGTACCATAATTATTTTCTTACGTGTTGATTTTTTAATGTGGAAATTTACCTGTTAAAATTACCTTGGGTGAGGAAAACGAAACGTCTTTGACTAATAGCAGAAACTGAGATTTAGGCAAGCTTAAAATAAGCTTATCATGAGCTTGATATGGGGTAAACATGGGGAGACTTCCATTGTGATTTTCTTATGCGACGATTTTCTTTTTTTAATGCGGAAATTTACCTGATAAAATTATACTGGGTGAGAAAAATAATAGCAGAAATCGAATTATAGGGCCAGCTTCCAATAAGCTTATCGTAAGCTTGATATTGGGTAAGCATTTCTGTTTCAGAGTTGTTGATGATAATATTGAGGTGGTTAGTAGGCATTTAGCGTGATTATGCACATCTGATCAGTTGTTTCTATAAATTTCGTTGTACAGATAAAAATGGCAAAGGCACATTTTTATCTTGTGTATTGATCTGAGTGAATGCCCTTGACCGATATTCGTATTTGAACTGTGTTATGTGTCTGACTCCTGTCTTATTTTGTTACTGGTAACCCCCCTGAGCAGTCACACAAGAGGGATGGATGTTTATAAGATTCTGTCTCAAGTTTGAAGAATACTTCTTAAAAATAGGGGAGTGAGGAGATATGTTTTTAGAAAAAAGACAGCTTGGGAGATGAAGATAGGGTTATGAATGTTTGTGTGTTCTGTCGATGGTGGTCTATATTTAGAAATATTCTTAGCAAAGATGTTAGAGAGAGGGGTCTTTCCTTTGTTCGATGTTTAAGTTCCTTTTTTCCCACGCTTATTTTTTTCCCCTCCTTCTTTTAAAAAGTTTTCACTTTCAATGTGTGTTTATTAGAAATTTGTTATTTTCGTCTTGCGTGTTATTTCGTGAAATTCTTTGTCGATTTCCCCCCCCCCCCCTCCAAAAAAAAGTATTTTTCATCCATATCTGGGTTACTGATCTATATTTAACACATCTTGACCCAACGACTGAACTTATTTTAAGTCTTTTCAAGAATAAGGTTTGTTTTCTTATCGCAATGGAATGAACCCCTTCTTTTTTTTTTTTTTTATCAACCATAAATGACAGAACTTGTTCAAAAGGTTCTCTCTGTTTTCTTCCTGCTGCTTCCTTTTTTTTTTCTCACGAATATTCCACGGCTCTGAGTTTGTTATTTTGTAGGGTTTCTGAGAAAACTGACGCTAGGGTGGCTGTTGTTGCTACTGGACCTCCCCTTCGCCTGACTACAACTCCTTCCGGTCTCTGATATAGGTTGTCACCAGAGCTTTTTTTGTTGTTCTGACAACCCTTTCGTTGTTCCATATTTGTGAAGGAAAAGATTATTTTAGTTTTTTTTTTATGTTGACGCGGTTATATTTTCAAAAAGTATTCCTTACTATGGAAAGTATCAGAAAATCTGAGATAGTATCTTTGAGTTTTGAGCCAAAACAGGTAGCTGGACGTGAGCTTGTGCGTTGATTTAGATCAAGCTGTAAATGATTTGAATTGAGACCTAAACGACTCCACAGCTATTTTCAACATTCGTGTGGAATAAAAACAGAACTATTGACCACTGGTATACACAGTGGTGACAAATTCCAATCATGCCGTGGAAATCAATGGCCCGAAAGGATATATTATAGATATGTACACGATTTCACTCGTAATACTTAAACCAACAACTAAGGAAGGTAGGTAACTGTAGTATGCGTAAGTTAATGATCGCTACTGATGACCTCGGTGTATCATTCACCCCATATACTTCCCGGTACCTTCAATGTCTTTCCGTTTGTGTAGAACTTAATGAACATCATTAAAAACTTCAAATGGAAGTGAAGGCGTAGTTTTCAATCGTAATTAGTTTGCAAAATAACCTGTTCTTTCGTAGATTGAAAGATGTTCGTACATTTTCTATTTTTTTATTATTGTTATTTCCAAATATGCAAGGACACAAAAAGTGCGATGATTAGCTTTCATGCAGGATGTGCGTGGATTTTTATGGTAGACCATGACTTGCCTTTCCGGGTTCAGAGAAATCATATTCTTAACGAAAAGTGACAAAAGACGGTTGTAGAACAGTGTAAAATGGCCCTGCTGTATCCGTGCTAACTTCTAATAAATAATAATAATAATAAAAAATATGCATTATCGAGAAAGATAGTAACGTTGCCAAGCTAAGTAGCACAACATTGTTGACCTAACGTTGTGTAGTTGGGAGGGGGGGGGGGGGGAAACGAAGATGATATATTATCGTGGTTAGTAATTCGGGGGGAAAGAGGGCGTTGGGATGACAATATTAGAAGGGGTCTTCGAGAATTAGATGTTTATGAAGAAAACTGGCTTGATCTTACCCAGATTAGAATTTATTGCGGATCGTTTGTAACTGCGGCGAGTTCCGTAAGCCATAGAGTTAGTTGGTAAAGGACTCGCCTAGTATTGTCCTTGACAGCTTTGTCGCCTGCCCAACCATTCCCAACTGTGTGTGAACTGTTGAGGTTAGTTGCAAAATCCCAAACGAAAATCTATGGTTATAGTACAACCATTATTCGACCATACCTTGGAGTGTCCGAGAGGTTCATGTGCGCGTAGTCACGGGCTCTATTTCCGCTGGGTTTATTGAACGGCGTAGTTCGGAGTCCACTTGAGCAGAAAGCTGTAGGGCCCTTCCTAGAAACTCGCCAGATCGTTGAGGATATTAACAACAATTCAATTAATCAATCAGCCATGGCCAGCATTTCCCCAACGTTGGCCACCGGGAGCTTCTTCATGTCTATAAGGGCTTTGAAAATATTTTTCTTAAGCAGAATTCGAACTTAAATTAAGACCTCGCAGTCACAAACTTCACCTTTCGCGCTGTTGATATACCAAAAAAACAAACAAACACATAACCATGTAATGTCTTATCTTGTGACATGGAACCATATTATCCGTAATAGCTTTCCATAATCAAAATTATTAATAAGAGAGTCCTGATAAAATCCGTAGTATTAAATCCGTTGTCCTTCCGGCCGACAAATACCTGAATCTCGATCGGTCGGTATTTGCAAGATATCACAACCACATTAGTAACAGCGTTCTTGTAGACAAAAAGGAGCGATTTGAACGTGATTGTAAAACGTAACGGAAGATTTGTTTTAAAAATACTATTACTACTGTAATTTATGAAGAAAAACGTTTTCACCTGTGTGAATCCTTTGCGCTGTGTCAGATCGAAAAGGAAATTGCGGCCGCTTGGAAGAGGGAAAGTGGGTCGAGTTAGCGAGAGATGGTAAAACCGGAAATAATGATTTCTGGGGTGAAAATCACTGTATTAGGAAACAGGATCTTTTGGGTCTTTTTTTATTTGTTAGAGGAATGCTCATTTCGTTTGTTTGTTTCGGTTAAATAAAAGGTAAATCACGTGTTTAGTTGAAAAGATTTTATTAAAAATTTTGTTTTGAAAAACAAGGTTTTGTCACTCTTTCCTCCTTGATTATCATGAAGTAACATTTTCATATAATGTTTTCCGTGTTAACGTGAAAATATTTTCAAGGACAAAACAAACAAAATAAGTAGCAAACCAGAGAAGAAGAGCGAGCGCGCGATGTTAGATAGATTGGATCATGTAAAAATTGCTGGGGGGACGTGTGTTGTTTGTAACAGCCGCTTGCTGACGCACAACCTGATGTCGACTGTCGGGGCGTGTGTTCGCTCGACGGATCGGCACCCAGTGGGGTTAAGCGCCGATTCAAGGTCTTCCTAGGAGGAAATAGCGAAGCTGATGCATGTAAGTACGTACGTAGGAGGGTTAAGGGCGGTGAAGGGAGGGGGTGACGGCAGTTATTTCAATGTAGAAGGAAATTTTTAACGTTAAAAAAAAAGAGAGAGAGACAGAAGTACAAGGTGGAATAACAAAACAGCTGAACCGCGCAGATAAATATGAAACATATTCGTGGATGAGATGTTTATTTAAAAATATAAAGCGTGTAATTTTTAAAAAAGCTTTTATGGTATGTTTTTATGTATTTGTGTAACGCCACATAATACAAAAAGCTCCCTGTTTTTAAGAGAAAAATGCAGAAATTGCTTGATGCTACGCAGAAAACGGACGAACCTAACCGGAAGATATTGAAAATCTCGCAGTCGCTTTGTTGATGACTTCATGTACTTTGCACTTGTTTCAACATTTCCTGAGTTCTTTTTTTCTGAGGGCAAGAGCGTCCTTTGTGAAAACTCATGGGCAGCGATGATTTGATTTGGCCTATGCATATGAAACCCTGCCAGTCCGATTATTTATTAATATTTTTTTACTATGTTAAATAGTTTTATTGTACTGACGTACATACTTGCAAGTTGCAACGAAAATTCTGCAACTATTCTCATTAAAGCACGGCGCGAGAGTACTGAGGAAGCTTCAAGGACTTCTAAAAATGTGTTTGTTAAAAAAAAAAAGAAAATCAAAAGTAAAATGATGCAACTATCTTTCCGTAAGTGGCCCGAAAAATCGAAGAATCAGAAACCTGAATTTTTTCCCATCTCAAATATTAAAATATTTAAGTATGAAAGGGGGAAATCGAAATATGTTGTGTGTGGAAGGTATGTTTTTCTGCTTCCACATATATATACATATCCATAAAATTATATACGGTGAGGTATTATGCGGAAGTTCGCAACACTGGATGGAAGTAGCGGGGGGAAGAAGCATTTGGCGGGGGCGCATCAGACTGCGCAGCGACACTTGTCATCGGCATGGGCTTGACCTTCAAGCGAGCTTCGAAAGTCACTGTGTCGTTGAACTGAACCAGGCTAGGAAGGCAAAGACTTGCCCGACTCATCGCGGTTCGGCCGTTTTTTTTCACTCTCTGTGTTTTCGGCGTTGTTCGTCACGGTCCGAAACGCTCGTCAACAGGCGTTGCGGAACAATCCACGTGATCCAACTCTTTCGCTTGCGTCCTTCCGCTCTTGTCCTGAACAGTGGTGCAAGGTCTGGAAAGTTATTACGATGTCTGGTTGTTAACAATAATAATTAAGTAGCTGTTGAGTTGGGTGTGATCTACTGTAGAGTGTAGATTCGTCGGAATACCGCAAGTTCTGAGTTGAATTAAATAATGAGGATATTATTTCAACTTAATTATCAACAATTCTATCAGCTTGTAGTTTTTTTTTAATTTACTGCCTCACAGAAATAGGTCATTCATCATATTATGACGCAGGATTAAGTATCTTTTGCGAAGGTATTTCATTGATATCGAATGCATATTTAAATGCAGCGGATATTCTTATTGATAAGGACTTTATGGATGTTGCCTGATCTCAGTAGAAATAGTGGCTGGAAGGTAACATGCAAAATACGATTTTTTAAACATATAGTTTATAACTTTTATTGGCTGATAAATTGTCTTTATTTTTTAAAAGCTCAGGTCATGTAAAGGTTTGTGGATAGTTCTGCCCAAACGTTGATCAACAAAACACGGTATAGATCAATTATTTCAGCGCGATACACTGTGAAATTGAAGACCCCCCCCCCCCCCCCCCTCGCGCTTCTCTCACAAAATCAAGAAGCGCATGTGGAAAGTGAAAAGGACTTCGAAAGTTCTTTCTTGAGAGTAAAGATGGCGCCCCTTGCATCGCGTAGGCGCGTGCGTTCTTATCTGCACACACACACATATAAACAAACGAGAAGACAAACAAGTGTCCTGAGCCATGGTATCTGTCTCCTTCCTTGTACACCTCCACTGATTTTTCGTTGTCCAATTGGGTGCCATTGTTTCTTTCTCTCTCTCTCTCTCTCTCTCTCTCTCACACACACACACACTCGTAACTAACTTTCGTCTTGTGGATGGATACTGGATGTTCGTTCGTCTGGTCTTTTGGAGAGCACAAAAAAAGGTTACAAAACATATTGAGATAAAACTTATCAGAATTATCGTTTCGACTAAAAAAAAAAAACAATCAGTCATTGGCAAAACAGCTGGTTCTCGATTCTTCCATTCATTTACAACATGTGTAATTATATTGTGTCTTCCAGGCGAATAAATTTGATTGATAACAGATTGCTCGATTATATTTTACACTGACAGGCTTTGTATAATGACACAGACCGGCTCCACGTGTGATGCGGTAACTGGTTGGCGAGAAGAGACATTTCAGATCTATTATAAATCGCCATACCATAATATGGAAAGCAATGATTGTTCATATTCATCCAGCGAAACTGGGTGTAATGTTATACTCTGAATGGACAATTATGTTTATTCAATTTTGCGATTCATAATCCCTTAGTACCATAGCCGAGAAGGATAATTTATGATAATAATATCAGTCGATAATAGTTTATTCGGAAGAATCCTTGGTGAAAAAGAAGCAATAAAGGACTTGAAAATGTTTTGGGGAATTCACAACTAGCGGATGAAAAAAAAAATGTAGTGTGAAAACAAATGACAGTCTCCCAAAGGCCCGAAAGGAATTGAATCATGTTTTCGGACTGGGCAGAGCATGATCTGTCTCCGTACCTTTCCACCATATAATTTATGAATTATTATTATCATTATTATTCAATTTTCCTCATCTTAGATTAGAAATGCTGAGTAAAATATTATTATCTAAACTTCGACCTATATTATGACTATTACATTACTTAATCAGTAGTTATCGGGCCAGTGTTACATCAGTTAGCTTTAGCATGCATAAATAAATTTGCTTAAACAACAATTTGTATTGCTTGATCCCGTTTAACTGATCGGTTGCATATTCTTTTATATATGATTGTGAAAAAGAAAAAGAAACAGGAAATGAGTCTACTTCTAATAAAAACTTGGGTATATTTCTTATTGTTCAATAGAAGGGTGAAGGATATTTGTGAATTTTTGACCAACTGTGTCACCCGAGAGGTAAAAAAAAAAATATTTTTAATAAAAACTGTATTGTCTGGAACCTTTACTTTCTTAAAAAGAAAAGAAAAAGCCATTTAAGGAAAAAACGGTTGTAACCATTGAGCTGTACTTACGATACTGGACTGCTCGTCTAGTACCTGAAACCAGTCACACGAGGGAACATTGAAAGTTTCTGGAAGTTAACAAACGAAGTTAGTTGTTCGCTCTTTGTCTGGCTTCAGTATACAATCACTCGAGGAGTCCAGCATAGTATAATTACAGCTCACTGGTTGTAATACACTTAAGAAACGACGGCGACAAACTGTTACCAATGTAGTAAAACAAAAGAAAAAACTTAAAACGATATTTTGAGCTCTAGGGCAGTATCAAAAAGCACTATTTAAGAAAAAAATATATATATCGAAAGGTCAAATTAATTTTAAAAACATTTGAATGGAAGTCGATCATAGATTATAAACGGTCTAATTAACCAAATAATGTTCCATAATTAAATATAAGAAAAGTCAGTACAGTAAATTAGTATATCATAATTCATAATTCCTTATTTTTTTAATGCGTTATATAATGTGGTTACGATGCAATAATAATCTCTTTCCGTGTACTCGACACTTTTCGTTCACTATAATTAACTGATATTATACGTAAGATGGTACTGTGTAATATCAGTCGAGTTAGTATGTATTTTTTTTTTTCTTTAAAACACTGTTATAGTAGAACTCATTTGCTGGCGCATATTGGAACGATAAAAAAACAAAACAAGCGAGTGAAGCTACATACATAAATGGTTGTAGTGTATTTTATGTGTATGTACGGTGTATTACGCACCCATGCGTGTTTTGTAGATTCCCAGGCGTAAAAACAGCAGCAAATACACAGACAGACAACTTTCGCTGGATTTGTATGGGAATTTAGGTCAAGAATGGTGTGTGTGGTATGGGCGAGAGTGGCAGATCAGTATCATTAAATAAAGATCTAAACCGCTCTCGAAAAAAAAAAAAATACCCAGGATGCTTTGGTCTCGTCTAGCGAAGGAAGTTTCGTAACCAATAAAGCACTCACTTACACACACACACACACAAGCTCTTTGGTAGGAAGATATTTCGTAATAATGAACAATCAGACAGTTGGTTTCTTGTTTTAAAAGTCTCACGTACTGTTTTTCGAAAAGGAAAACAAATAAATTCTATACGGTCAGTATTGTACATACATTGTATATGATTGCTGTTGTGTGACGTCACAAGTAACAATTTTTAAAAACGGGGTGTGTAGGCTTAGAGACACTTGTTTTTAAATTCTGGAGCTCAATTATTACGTCACGTTTCAAGCTGGCCCGAAGAGGGCGGTAAGATCATATCTGTCCTGCTATTGTATGTAATGTTGATACCGTGATACAAAAATTATCCCCTCCCCCCCACCGCGTTTCCGCTGGAGTTGTAATAAACTGAACAGATAAGCAACTACAATAACATAGCGGTGCCCGCATCTTGGTAAAATCTATATTGTCAGTGCCTTTGTCATCCCTTAACAGACTCGACCCTTTATTGCAAAGTTCATCTGCTAGAAGGCTAAACATTGTTTGGAAAAGGGTATTTATTTATAACTGTACAGGCAAAATAATATAAAATATACTTTAGCTCTAGATTTCCACGCATTCCTGTGTAGATAGACACTGAACAACTCAGAAATGGATCTGCTGTACAAAATTTTCTTTTATCGTCTCCATATTTTGCTAGAATATTACTTCCGTTTTGATAATACTGTTTCCGCCTTTTCGAGTCGGTCTTTGTTACGTTATTTATACAGCGTCCTGCGTCCCTCTCAAACAAAATCTTTTAAAAATATTTGTCTATTTTTGTGTTATCTTGTTTTCCTGTTAGAGATAACTGTAAATTGTTTTATGGCAACACTGATGCATGTCTGTGGTTGCCTCATTTTCTCTCCTGTCGGAGTTTTCGCGTTGCATCCGGGTACGGCAGCACCGCGTAGTGGTCGAAAGGCGAATTAAAAGCCAGGTGGAGAACAAAGAGGTTTGTCAATGTGACTGACCAGTCCAAGGCCAGCCGGGGAGAATCGTTCGGGTTTAGAGGAAGGGAGGGGGTGGGAGTTAGATTTTGACTTACGGGGAAGTTTGTTAGAGGGCGGGAAGTTCTTGCACTTCCTTCCATCCGCCACCACTTTTTAATTTTTTTATGTTCGTCTCGTTCTCCCCAGCCCCTGAATATAGTTTTTTTTTTCTAATTTTTTTTTCAAATGTTCCGTTTTGTGGTGATATTGTGTTTTAGCGTGACAGGTAGGATTACGAGAAAGAAAGAAAAAAACTTGCTGGAACTTTTTTCTTCAAAAAATGGCATTCATTTCCTGCAGGCTTATTTATATCAAAGAAATACCCTTTGCTGTGCTGGGTGATTTTTTAAAACCCATTTCTGGATAAATTTCCTTACCTGAATTAATTCGGATGTGAGAATATAAATTTCTCTTGACTAGTACTTCAATAAGGCGTAAATCGATTGAGCGTCGTGAGCTAAGGACGGAACATACACTTTTTGGCAAAGTGGTTATCGAACCATTCTGTTTCATGGACACCAGCGAGACTTAAACCCGTGACCAGTTTTTTTTTCTTTCTTAATTTCAAGAGGGAGTCATTTGGCCCATTTACTCGTAGAGTAATTTTTACCCTTCCTGGGTAGGACAGAAGAGGTTCCTGCAAACGAGATGCCTGAAAATTTTTTGTGTGTTCCTCCTCAGTGGATAAAATTGTTACAGTAGAATTTTCTGAACATTATATATAGAGCGCGGAATTTTAGTATATTGATCAGTAGGGTTTGTGATATTATCTATATTCCCATATATCTGACGGATTTCCAGTGGAACTTTTAACTGATACGCGTTTATACCGAAAGACTGAAAACAAGCGTTAATTACGTTATATTTTTCTTCTTTATTCCCAGTCGGAAGATTTCGTTCCAATGAAAGAATTTACGTCTTGAAGGAAAGGAACAGTAATGAACGACCATAAAATAAGTTTTGTGTTTAACCATAGTTAATGAATGTGAAATAGAGAGAGAGAGAAAAAAAAACAAGCTGTTTCATTCTTTGAGAGGTGGAGGAAAAAGGGCTTGACAAACAGGTTGGGTAAGTGCTGAGAGTGTAAGTTGTTAAGTACATACGTACGTATGTGTGTATGTATGTATGTACGAGCTTTTTAAAAGAGCTTCACGTTTAGCACTTGAAGTAGCACGATAACCCAGTTACACAGCGAACGAAGCATGAGGCTTCAGTAGCCAAGTAAGACAGTGAAACTGACGATTCACCTCTGTTCTTTTTCTCTTTCTTGATCTCGTTTGGGATTTTTTTTTCTTTCAAGTCTTACTCTTCAATTCACATTCACTTCTGTGAAGTTCTCGCGTAAATAGAAACTCTCCTCCTCCTCCCCCCCCCCCTTCTGTAAAAGAAGACTCTATATCACCGACTTCACTCTCAATTTCAAGTTCTCTTTTAAATGATATTTTTTCTTTGCTTCCAAGACGTTCATTATTTTGCAGTTTCAAGTTGCGGAGCGCAGTAGCTCAGTTGGTAGAGTGCGTTTGGTTTCGCACTCGGAAGATCCTGACTGAAATTTTTCCTTAGTCGCATCAGGCAAATGTTTGGATTGTGCCTTGAATAAGGCCATGGCTGTTTCCTTTCCAAATACTTTCCGTTGTTGTTGTTAATATCTTCTGTAAAAAAATAACTGATAAGGAAAGAAGTATATTTATTTTCAAAGCTAATAGCTTTATAGATTAAGCGAAAATACGAAAATAAATAAATAAAATACTAGAACCATGTCCTATAAGTTTAGAGTGAAACCGCGATGATTTATCACACAGTGTAATGAATACCTATTGGCATAACTAATTACGATTCAGTTACTTATCTTTAAATTGTGATAACCGGTACACGAATGAAAACGATCTCAAGATGGTGCCAAGCGTAAATTTTTAGTTATTTAATTTCCATGTTGGTCGCACCATAATGTAGGAGATATTAGCCATTTTTGTACAAAGATACGAAAAAAAAAAGAAGGTATAACGGTATCTGTGATGAAACTTCTGCCTTTCAAATTAAAATATATTTTAAACTTTCCTGTTAATAGGTTACCACTGAAGCGTAACTTGATTTTAACACAGCAGCTGTAAACGGAAGTGTTGGAGAGAGACAGACCCACACGTCATTCATACCTTCGTTATGCTTAATTCAGCCTCTTAATTTTAATTAAAAAGTAAATGAAAGTGATTCGCGTAAGAACGTTTCTGTAATTCAGCAAATTCAAGGAGTTCGTCCAGAGTAGGATGAGTGGAAATTGTGAAACCAATCTGTTGAAATTGCTTGGCTCAAATACAGATTAGGGAATACAGAATTTTAAATGTTCCCTAATCATACTGTAGCTGCATATTCCCATTTATGATGAATTGGGACAGTATCACCAATTACTGAAGACAAATTCTGTAAGAACCATGGGGGGATACCTTAAACTGTGTTTGTGCCTCAAAACAATCTGGGCTATTTCCAAACAAAGATGTAGTTTTGTGTCAAATGGATGAAGACGAAAAAAAAAACGATGCCATTGACCAGGAAACGGAAAAACGCACCAACCAAAACGGAGAGCAAGCAGATAGGCTCAAGAGATGAGGAAAACAGAAACATTTGACCTTGATGCAAGTAAAGCGACAGCTGTTATTGGTTGCTTTGGTCATGCCTGTGAAAGTCACGTGTCTTGCACACTGGCCTTCTTCGTTTTCACTTTATAAATAGTTTTTTTTTTTCGTCTGTTAATTGTTAATCGATTTCTGTAATGGAATTTGGTCAACTTCCGTTTGTATTCAGTTGATTTGTATACAGAATGTTAAAAAAAAGGGAAGTTTACGAGAGGAAGGGAAAGTACAATCGTTTTCCTATGTGGAGTGAAGTACGCTTTTTAGCGTTGGTACTTATGAAGGTAAAAAGAATCTAGAAATTTACTTGGATAGGAAGGACGGTGAAACTACTAAAAAAAAAAAAAAAAAAGTCAATATCTCCGTTGAGACGTAGGCTGTTCTCCTGGTTTCAAGCGGTTATTATGAGATAGGTACAGTCGCGGACAAAAGTGACCGACTCGCTATGTAGACTTACACTCTCAATGTTTTTGTTTATAGCGGCAGATCCTTTGAAGCAAGCTTTGGCCTTTCTTGTTCCTTTCTACTCTTTTCAACCTTCTCTGTGCGCGTGATCATGTATTCAATTCTCGTCGGGGTCTATTGAACGGAGTAGTTCGGAGCCGACTTTAACAAAGAACTGTAGGGCCCCGTCCTTTGAAGCTCATCAGCTCGTTTCAATGATTCAGTCAACAGATGGCTCTGTACTTATTACAGGAGTACGAGAGCGGACAACCATGCCGAAGTTAAAGGACTGAAACCTTTTTTTGTTCACCGTGAAATGTTCCTGATTACCCGTTTTCATTGTGGACAATTTACCTGGTTCATTGTTTCATTTAGTACCGCTAGGTTCGGCAAGATATTTGTGTTGTGTATAACCGTGCAAGAGCTATAAAGCATGTCAAGTGATGCTACTTTTGAAAGAAAGAAAAAAAAAAAAAAAAGGACAAAACTTTCCCTGAATTCTTCAGAAGTTAGGTAGAAACTTCTTTACTGGAGAAGAAAAGGCAAAATTGTCTTTTCGGTATAAAGTGATCGTATGGTTACTTTTCGCAGGAAGTGAAGGGTCCAGAAAAAATTGCATGCCCGCAGGGACTCGAACGAAGAACCAAGGGAAAGTTTTATTGCAGGTTTTTGTTTAGTCGGCGGTGCGGAAGAGGAGAGGAGAGGGTGGTAGGTAAGAATGGAGAATTCTGGGCGGAGCGGAAATGGGCTGGACTTGCTTCAAGCCACCACAGATCACTGACACTATCCTGTTGGCCTTGAACCGCTTCATAGACAGCACGGCTCGTCACGGATCGGTTGGTAACAGGAAGCGTTTATTGCCTGTGCACATTTTTAACCATTGCTTCAACTACTATCGAATACAGTACTATTCTCCGATAGAATAAGTTCAGGAGGGTTTTCCACATAACAAAGGGGGGGGGGGAGAGAAGATAATGGATGTCGGCGTGATAGCGTTATTTGTTCCGCTGAGGAAGTTTGTAGCAAAAGTATAAAAAGCACAGAAATATAAATCGCGTTGAAATAACGTGACCATCCACACAATAAAATAATGCTGTTGATGTAATATGTTTTAAACATTTGTATCAGTAATGTTTATGACTGAAAAACAGTTATTAAAAATATTTTAATGAAGTAAATTTATACATTTAATGCATAATTGAGTCAATTGAATCGAAGGCAGCGTACGGTATCATATCACTCAATGGCTGTTTGTTTATTTATATGGTTTCAGATTTAGCACAATTTTACCCTGTAACTTCCTAAACAATAAAACGAGGCCAACAAATCATCAGAGATCTTTGAATGATGATTGACCTACGCGATTTTACCAAGAACATGCAGCGAAATGTCACAACATAGTCCCGTTCAGTTAGCCCACTTACTCCAATGAAAAACATTGTTTTTGGCTAAGAAAGATGGCAACAAGCTCTCTAGTTGTTCACTAACCAATCAGGTACGTCGCCTTGGTCTATGCTCAGTTGTTTTTTGGCTTCATTCTTTCTCTGCGCATGAGATAGCTACAAGCAAATCCTCTATTTGAACATCATTGGTTTAAAGGTAAATAAAAAAGTTTTACATTGTGGACACAGCGAATCGGAACACGAAACTGATCTGTGGAATACCAAAAAATCACCATATAGTCCATATAGATCAATTCCGATACATAGAGTAAGGTATCCTAATTCCGCAAATGTGGCTTTTTTTCTTTTGTCAGTTTATTTAACACTGACAGAATGACAATGCACTAAAGATTAACGAAGAATAGAGTGGTTGATTGATATCTTTTACTCTTCTAAACGAAAAAAACTTTCAATGATTGCAGATGCTTCTACACTGATTATGTAAAGTCAAAATTATGGACAATTGATTACAAGTTTTGTACGAATCGAGGAACTTTTTTGTCTGCTGAGATTTCCAATATTGACACTGTACGTCGTGTTTCGATTTCAAATTAAATAGTTTTCTCAAATTATATCCTTCGATAAACTAATCAAAGATGTATTTATTTATTTATTTATTATTAAGTTTCAGATACAGCTTGAGTTGCCATTTTACACAGAAACAAAATAACAATGCAACAAACTAAATAACTTTGATAAGATTAAATAAAGAAGCAAATTTCGTCGATTGTCAAGACACCGCTTCAACGATGAGAGAGAAAAAGAATTATGGTTCCATCTGCCATCTGTTGGCAGCAATTCGAACTAACTGCTAACATTGCGAAACTACCATTTTCCTTCCGTTGCAGATGTTTATATTTGGAGCACATTTTACGTAACGGCATGTATAATAATAATAATAATAATAATGGTGTGTTCAATTTTTGTGCCGTTTAAAAAGATACGACCTGTGAATTTATAAATTCAGTTACTTGTTTGTCGTTCGAGATTAAATCAATCCGCTACTTCTTTTTTTATACTTCGTTGTGGAGGGAGAAAATGGAGGTTATAAAACTTTCGCTTCCTATGGTAATTATATCTTTAAAGAAGAAAATATTGCAGTTTCTCCTCCCCTTCAGCACCCGCAAACACTTTCTAAAACAAGCCTTAAACCCATCCACATATGAATTACACAATGTTGCCATATTTCTACCGCGTGTTTAAAGAAGCAAAGCTGGCTTGATCTTGTAAACCGGCGCATGCTTCCTTGCTCCTGGTATGTCAGTGGATAATAGGAGGTGGTCAGGGAGATGAGCTGTAGTTTGTTGTAGTTGTAGTGGTGGGGGTAGATAATTTGGCAACGTTGCATGTTTGGTCTCGCACTGGCGTGTTGTGATTGGCTAAGAGGATGGTTCAAGGCTGAACCTGTCGGGTTGTTGACTTTCGGGGCTGCTTCCTGTTGAGCCTTCCTGCCGCCGTCAATCAGCGGAACAAATGACATCGCAGCCACTTGTACTGGAAGAAAAATAGTCCAATCACGAGAATGGCCTGGTGATATTTTCTTTAATGCGTTTATATGTATCAACCCTACGCGTTTTGCATACATATGAGAAAAGACATGCTAGCGAAGAAGATATGGCTGTCGTTTTAACTGACCACATACTACATTATATTTCATGTTACAAGATGTGTTGAATTTGCATAGAGGTATATGGAAAATTCCAAATATTAAATAAGGCTTATTTATTTATTTTGCTCAAATAATTTTATTATTTGAAGATTCTACACCCTCAAGTTTCCAATTCTTGAAATTCATGAAAATACATTAAAATTTTAGAATCACGTAATAAGTTTTTTTTTTTTTTTTTTTTAAGGATTCATTTTTAGGACTGCCCAACCTGTAGTTGTGTTGAAAAGTCACCTTGGCTTAGCAGAGGTCCCCATAAATTTGGCCTAGTAGGATTTTCCACCCATTTCGATTTGTTGTACGTTGATTTTTCTTTAATTTTGTTTATGGCCTTTAGTCATCTAAGACGCAGGTCGAGATAGGGGAGGCGAAAGGTTTCGGCCAGGGCCTAAGTTAAAGGCACCATCCGGCATTTTGAATTTTTTTAGGGTACTTATTTTAATTTCAGTGTGTATTCTGTATTGAAACCTCCCCCCGTTCTGCGGATTCACTGCCAAAATGCGTTAACTGTTATAGTGTTACAGTTTTTTTCAACGAAAAATGAAAGCTCTACCTTGGGTTGCTTAAGATTTAAAAAAGAAAAAGAGCAACCATTCTGAAAGGGAAAAAAGTGTTTGATTCGCACGCGATATGCACCAGTGCACATTAGATGCGCAATGCGATGGAAGAAAGAGATCCGCACTGAGTCACTCAGCCAGTGAGACCAAGTAGGCCTATATAGTTGGCTGTTTCCGGTAACAATACAACGAAGCAAGATAATAAAAAAAAGTGGCTTTAAAAAAACGTGCTCCGTATGCATGTATGTATTGTACATCCGGTTTCCCGTATGTTTGTTTTTTAGGATGATTGTGGTTTTTTTAAAAAAAACACTAATATTTAATTTGAATCAGTGACGGATCCAGAGACAGGGTGCTCCTCCTCCTCAAGCAAGGATATTTTACTTTTATATAAGATTATTTCAACAGTTCACCTCATAGAAAGCTTCTAGCCGACCGGGGGTAGCTGTGCGGTCTAAGGCCTATAAAATAAAGTTTAGAAAGCTTCTATTTGTTTGATTTTCATAACAAATTGATGATTTTTTTTTTTAGAATGATAAAACTTGGCAATATAAGGGGTTGGTATAGTAGTTACCGTAATGTTGCTGACTACGGATTGAGGGATCCCGGGTTCGATTCCCGGCGCTGCAAATGTTTTTTTTTTTTCAAGGCGTGTGGGTTTGGAACGGTAACCACTCGGCATCGTGATGCAGTTAGGAAGCTGCTATGAATAAAAGATAGTGGCTATCACAATGAGAACTTAGGTTCTTTTCTCCCAACCCATCTGGTCAGCATGGGGGCAGTAGACCAACTCCTCCCTCCGGGGAGAAGCCTCATCCAATGGTGGATTGAATATGGCTGTGATTTATTTGATTTTTATGATAAATTCATGTTTGACGAATGACGTGATCTCTGAACCCAATAGAAGTAAATGACGGTCAAAAATCAATTCAATTTGTTCGGGTTGTAAGTGTATTTTAGTTTCCTATGCTCCGAAATCAATCATGTTCTTATGTTTTCTTTTTTTCTCTTGTACTTACAGTGTCTGACGGGTATGGCGGTTATGGTATGGTAGTACAACAACAACAACAACAACAACCGCACCATCAGCAGAGTTATCCAGACCCTCAGCCTCTTCGACCACAGAATCAACAAGGCTATCCTCACCCGGGTCTCGGAGTCTCTTCGTCCACTGCCACTCTTCTTGGTCACGGGCATCCGCCGAGGCCAGCCGTACCAACGTCAGTTATTCAGGCAGCGACAAGTAATAGTCCTACGTCTAGCTGTGGAGATGACCTGTATTTCTTCGAGCTAGGCTTCCAGCCCAGAATTAAGAAGAAAATCAAAAAGCCTAAAAGTGGGGAAGGCGGCACTGTGAAGAGAAAGAGCCGAGAAGGTGAGTAGGGTGACAATTGTTGGAGGAGGGGAAGAATCAAACTCGAAGATTACAGAAAACAGTTGTTGATTTTTGCTTCAATGGTTATGTGCTCAGATTCGTTCAGTCAGTTCCGAGAATCAACATCTGATTAAACTGACCGATTGAATCAATTAATCAAGTCAGTGTAATAAGAAGTTACAATTATGTGTTCCTTAAACTGAAACTGTTCCGATTAGGGAGTATTTAGGGGTGGGGTCCGAACCCCCCCCCCCCCCAAAGGTTTCATTTTGTAAGTTTAGGCATTTTAAGTAAATTTTACACCCATACACACTTCGGTACGTGCCTCACTACGAAAATTCCGTTTGTTTTCAGCTCTGTTAAGTATTTATTGGTCACGATTTTGCATTTATAAGTTTGTGTGTGTGTTTTTATATGCGTTTTCTGTATTCTTCAAGTTGTTTTTATTACTTTCAATAGAAGTAATCATTTTATTATTATTATTATTTGTACATTTTGTCGCTAACAGTGATAGAACATAAATTTTAACACCGTAATGGGTTTGATATCTTAACAGTAGAGTTCAGCAATACGTTTGTTTACAGGAACATTTTTATTGCAGTGTATTAAAGTGTCAATTAAATCCATTTGTCAGATCATAAAGAGCTGTGAAATTAACACAGAAAAACTGACAACCACCGTGACCGGGATTCGAACCTGGATCTCGCAGTTTCTCTTCGGGTAAACTATTCATACCCCACCGGAAATTAGGGGAGATGCGGGTTCGAATCCCGGTCATGTTACCCATCAATTTTTCTCTGTTATTTTCAATATTTTACATCACACAAAGTTCTTATAAAAAGCTCATTAAAGCTGTGAAGTGTGTTTTCTGTACACCCCCCCCCCTCAATAATAGAGATAAGGTGCAAAAGCAATGGGAGGGAATAGTTTGGTGTCTGTTTTGAACTTAAATGTGTTTCACCATTAGTGTGATTTTGTTTAAACAAATTCATGGACAGTAAATCTGGCTGAAACTATTTATGTAGATTATTAAGCAGAGATTTAACTAAAAGTTTTGCAGAATGAAGATGTGTATGCTTTAAAACTAAAACGACATTTAGAAGTAGATGCCACCGACATACTCTTAATCTTTAATGACCATTCTTGTACACTGTTTAAAGAATTTCAACCACCGAAAAGTCAGTAACGTTATTGGGAAATTTCCATGCATTTATTTTCGTCAGTAACGTTACTAAGACATTTCCATGCACTCATTTTCGTCAGTAACGTTACTAAGACATTTTCCATGCACGTCAGTAACGTTACTGAGACATTTCCATGCACTTATTTTCGTCAGTAACGTTACTAAGACATTCGCATGCACTCATTTTCGTCAGTAACGTTACTAAGACATTCCCATGCACGTCAGTAACGTTACTGAGGCATTTCCATGCACTCATTTTCGTCAGTAACGTTATTGGGAAATTTCCATGCACCAAATTGACTGTTTAACCTCACTTTTTTGAAAGGAAAGTGGCCGAAGTTTTTTAAACAGTGTTTTAAATTTGTACGTGGTGTGCAGGTTTTAATATTTTAGAAATAATCTGTTATTATATTTCGATTTTGCGTCATGATTTTGATGTATATTTGTTTTGTTTACAGGTTCAACAACATACCTATGGGAATTCCTGCTCAAGTTGCTCCAGGATAGGGAGTATTGTCCCCGTTATATCAAGTGGACCAACAGGGAAAAAGGAATCTTCAAACTCGTCGATTCCAAAGCTGTTTCCAGGCTGTGGGGATTACACAAAAACAAACCAGACATGAACTACGAAACAATGGGACGTGCTCTCAGGTAAGATATTTTGTGTCATGTGATGATGATGATGATGATAGTTTCAGTGGTGTGTTGAAGTGTCCCCTGTTTTAAAACAGGAGCACTTTTCTGATTTCTTGTGATTGTACTTCTGTTATTCACGGCACTTCAGCACGCCACTGTTGTCTCTGTAGTGTTCGTTACACGAAAGTTTGTTGACAGGGAAAAAATAATACTTGTACTTAAGTATATTTAAACATGTACGTACTTTTAATTACAATTTCTGAATTGGGGTCAGTGTTTCATTATCGGACTTTACTACCAGTATTAATTGGAAATTGATAAAAAAAATTCTGATAATGATTGTCGCGACGTCTATTTTTTTAAAGTAATTAAATTAGCTGTAATCAACTTTCGTGTTAAAGGACATGGGTAGCGGTATCAGTAGCTATTTACACCCAGCAGTAAATATTGTACTAACTGTTTTGCTATCATAAAAAGAAAAGCATTTTCTTATCATCACTGTTTGCTGAATATTTTGCGTAAGATAAGCCCCTTTTTCTCCGAAGTATGTTACTATCTTAATAAAACAAGAAACTTAAAAGGATTGCGGTTTATGAGTATGCCTCATCGCGGTTGGAATTGCATAGTCCTCTCGAGCCATAATCCTTCCATGAGGATTTATTTTCTTTAAATCTTTACAGCATGTGGGACTACAATGTCAAATAGTGTATGTAGTACATTGCATGATGGAAGTAACTTAAGAGTAAATCTTGTTTATAATCCTTTACAAATATACACAATTTGTAGGAATACTTCATTATGGTCTTACCTGATGGTTCTTCTAGACCAGGGGTGCTCATTGCATGGCTCCGTAGACGAGAAATCAGTCGCGTTCGATCGGTTCCATTTATGATAAACCTTGCCTTGTATTCGTCGAAACACGGCGAGGTCACCTTAGAATCTCCCGATATTACTGCACCGTACATTTGAAGACTACCGTTTTCTTTCACGCTCATCCTGACATGAACAGCCTGAAAAATGTCAGTTCGTCAGGAAGTTGCTGATGTTAAGTCTACATCGCGTAATGGTCAGTGTACAAGGGAGATTTCAGCAATGGATTGACGTCCATGGGAAGCTACTTAGGGACATAAAATCAGGAAATGTGACCGGTATTGTCTATCTGTAACTATAACGCGCCTAAACTTATTGAATATTGCTGACTTCTTTGTACAATAAATGTGTTACGACATTTTGAAAATAGGACTCGTTAAATGTCGCACCCTGTGTTTCCTAGTAGTCTGATTCTATCTGATATATATCACTATCATTCAAGTGATTCAAATAGTTGACACTTCTGACTGGGCCGTTGATATATAACTGCAGTTAATTGAAATTATATGTGACAAATAGTCGATCAGCTATTAGGACAACAGAACCTTTATTTTACTTATACAAATACCGGAATGTATGTAATCTATCTCTTATACTCCGTTTAATTGTTCCTCCTATTGAATCTTCTTAGCATGATGATGAATTTTATATATCTCGAAACGTCGTTTCACAAAGATATATATGTTTCGAAACGTTGTCAAACTTATATATGTTTCTTTTAGTGCCGTGTTTTTTTTTTGTTTTTTTTTTTCTTATAAGTTTTTATTTTTTTTATTTCTAGGTACTATTACCAGAGAGGAATCTTGGCGAAAGTAGACGGGCAGCGACTCGTTTACCAGTTTGTCGACGTACCGAAGGACATAGTTGAGATTGACTGTAGTGGAGCGTGATGCGACAGATATCACCGTTTGATGTAAATAAACATTATATATATATAAATAAATGAAACTCTTTTTCTGTGACTGTACATATCGACGTATTGATGAAATCATCAGTTTTTTATATATATATATATTTTAAGAAAGAGAGAGAAACTAAAAAAAAAAGAACCTCATCCAGAAGCATGGCGCGTGGCAAGAGATGACATAAATGTTCCCAAACATGATGCTATTTTTTTTCCTTTCTGGGTTTCTTTTTAAAAGGAAAAAGAAAGGAAAATACAGAAAAGACTGTCTAGATGCGTTATGGAAAAACAACCTTGAAAAGGTAAGAAGCTACATCTGAAAAAAAAAATGGTCCACGCCTTCTGACACGAATTAGAACTGTGAGTCCAAGGACTTAAAAAAAAACAAGTGTACTAAGGTGCATGAGTACTGGTGGCCAGTACGTACGACCAACGGTGGTGGCATAATATAATATATATATTTTTTCGATCGTGTGTGAGTGTCAGGGAATATGAAGGATGTATGAAAAATTAAAAAAGGGTATGGCAGCCGACAGACCCTTTTTAATTATTCTTCTATTTTATGTACAAAAAAAAAAGTGCGTGGCTTGTGCAATGGCAGGGACGAGGCAGGAGGTGACGATCCTGTTATTTTTTTTTGTTATAAACAAAAACGCCTTGGAACACCAAATGGGGAAAATATATTTGAAAAAGTGTAATACCGGTAAAAAAAAAATATTGGTTATATGTTAATATAGAAAGAAATCCCAGGACAGGGCTTTTTCTTTGGACAAAAAAAATATATATATACGTTTTATGTGACTTGAAAGTTAAGATCTCAGGAACTGTATTTGTAAAACAACTTAGGATTTTTTTTTTTACAAAAATGAAAATTAAGCAGGATGGAATATTGAAATATGGAACAAGTTTTTTTTTTTTCCTCTGAAAGCTACAAATCAAAGGAGCAAGGTTTGAATTTGAAAATTTATAAACAACAAATATACTGATTTATCCAACAAAGTGGTCCAATGTAGTCGCTAACTACGTAGGAACAATATACAAGACGAAGACAAAGACAAAACACAATTCTTTATCAATGTAATAATAATAATAATAATCCTGTGTATCTGTATGGCAAATTCCTTTTTAAAATGAATATAATCTTGTAATTTATTTATTTTTATTATTAAGATCATCCCACAACTCTAGATGTTAAAAGTTAAAAAAAAAAATCATAAGGTCTACTGTAGTTTCGAAACAGGTAAAAAAAAAATTAAGGTTGTGTTATGGGTATATGAATTGTGGAAACTTAAAAGTAAACAAAAGGAATGATGGGAGATATTTTTTTTCCATGCTGTGCGACGACGGATTTTGACAATCATAGTAGCTATTAAGCTTATTCTGATACCAGTGCTTTTTTTTTTTACTTTAATTTTTCTTAATTAAAAAAAAAACTTTCTGTAGCTACCTTCTTTCTCAGGAGTTTTCTCGTTAAGTAACTAAAATATCAAATAATTAACAGTTTTGAAGATGGGCTTTTATATATCTTTCTTAGAATATCATTTTTTTTATCTGTTATATTGTTGCAACATTTTTTGTTTAAAAAAATATATATATTATGTTCAAAAAGACTTGCGTACCTTGAGGACAACCTTTGATCAGTTTATTGAATTGGTTGCACCTGTAGTTTACATGAAGAAGTACTTAAAAATATTTGTATTAAGCTTTTTAATTAGAACTTCAGAATCATTGTTTCCTATTTATTGGTAAAAACAATAAGAATTTGAGGCATAGTATTGTTAATTGCTTGGCACTTTAAAAAAAAATATCCCACTTGTTCCGGAGGCTGAATTTCTGCTAGACGTGTAGTTGACAAGCATGTTTTTGTCATAAATTATACGCGATATATATATGGGTATATCCGTCTTATATTCAGTAAATACTAAATATTCATATATATATATTCTCGTTGGAGTATGTTCTTTCCCTGAAGAAAAATATAACTTTGGAAAAAAATAAATAAATGTGTATTAGCATATAATATTTCGTGCTAGAATGCTATTGTATGTTTTGACGAAAGATGACTGTGATTTTAACTTTCTGTATTTTGAAATGAAACAGTGGATAATATGTCACGTATATGATAATTATTGTATATGTTCTTTTGTTTCTTGGATCTATTTTGTCATTGTTTACTTTTACTGATCCTATCCTTGATCCATACAAAATTGTTTCAAATTATCCAATAATCTCGGTGGCTTTTTGATGTGCACACACTGTAATCTTTTTTTTTTTTACCGGTGCTATATGTTAATTTTTTTTTCTTAAAGTGGCTTTATAAGTATGGATTAGCTTCAAAGTAAACAATTGCTTAAAATTTTCGCAACTGTGGTGATGCAAAATTAAAAAAATAATTCTTTACCGTTAAAAAATATATGTAAGACATGGAAAGAATACTGTTTTCTCTAATGAAGAACAACTGAAGCTGTATATTTCTCTGTGATCATCTTTGTATGTAGGTTTGTATGTGTAGAAGGAAAATCATACTTAGTTACACTTACAATACACACATTAGCATAAACACACACACACAACACAAAAAAAAACATGCATACATATTAAGAGAAGCCTTGTTATAATTGAATCTGGTAAATTTAGAAAAAAAAAACGTAACTTCATGGTGCTTGATACTACACGTCCAATTTTGTATTCTGTGGCCCAAAAGATTATTTCCGAAAACTAAATAAGATACAAGAAAACTGAAATAATCACTTCTTTTTTAAAAACTTGTACAAAAAGTAGATACTAAAAGAGGGAGAAATGTGTAACGTTATAGACTGACAAATTGAAACGAGTGGTTGTAAGACTTTTTTTTATCACAAAGCGAAAGAAGATAAAAGAGGCATTATATTATATATATATATATAAATATATATCTATGTATTATTAATAAATGAATATTTCTCTTCTCAGTACTAAGTAGAAATACTTTTACAAATTTTTTTATGGTAATTCAAGTTCTTCGGAACAACACACACACACAAAAAGTGTTAATTAAAATTGGTGATCTCTGCTCTTAAAATGTAATTTTTCACAATTAAGGAAAAAAAAAGTCTTTTATTTAGATAGTGTATACCTGTAAAGTGTTAGGTATATAAGAGCTACTATATAATATAATATAGATGTATGTATACATAACATGAGTGAGAGAGCAGTTGAAATACTATTTTCTACAAAGAGAATGTTTTAAGGTTAAAATATCACACTACACATTATGATGTATTCTGTGCAGTGCCTCAAATTTGTTTACTGTAGGATAAAAAAAAGTAAAAAAAAAATGTAGATAATTCTTCGAATAAGAACAAAAAATGTGGTCCAACTGTCCAGGGTAGTCCTACTTTTTTTTTATCTGGGCCACAGGGAAGTGGATAAGGAAGGTGTTTTGCGGGTAATTTTGGCTTTTGTGTACCTTGTACACATTAGAGTACCGGTAAAGCAAAGAGAATATTAAAAACATGTTTTAATAAATAAAAACATGTATGGTGAAATGAACATACTTTCTATTTTACAAATACAAAAAAGGAATAATGCGAAAAGTGGAATAGTTAACAAATATAAAATGAATCTACTGTACTAAAAAAAAAGTAAAAATAAACACAAAATCAGATGTTGCTGATATTTTCTTACACAAATTGTGCATTGTAAATAGTTGCATTTAAGGTAAAATTTAAAAACAAACAAAAAAAAAATGATAAGCCTGTTTATGTACTGTAGACATTGTTCTATGATATACATGTTATACTCATTATGGAGTTTAAATGGAAACTTTTACATGATGTGAAATAAATATTATCACAAAAAATATTTTTCCTGTTTGTTACTTCTTTTTTTTTTCCTTAAATACATACTTTGCTTTTTTTTTAATCATGATATTATGGGAACAAAATGATTAAAATTAAACAAAGGTGTTTATTTTTCTAAGTTAATTAAGATCTGAGTAAAGTGTTTCGTACACCCACCATTCACCAACTGTTTGAGCAAGAGAATTCTGAGTGATTACAAGTAAAATTAACTTCTCGCTTAACAGTAATTCCTTCAATTAATTACATTGTTAAAACAAAACGGATACTTAACAATACATGTTATCCCTCAAGCATTTGATTTTTGTGAAACATTTTTTTGGTACTTCTATCTGAACAGTGTTCGATTTGTAGAAGAGGATGGTTGTGATTTCCCCCTCTGTGCAAAAAATCTTCCCTGACTGTTTACAAATATATATACCTCTAACCTGGGATATGGAAGATCCCAAAATACCATATAATAGATATCTCATTAAATCTTCCTCATCTCTTTAAATTGTACAGATCGAACACTGGATCTGAACAATCATAAACACGATGTTTTCAAAGATGGCCGTCATAGTGCCAATCCATCGACAATAAATCATTACTTGTAAGATGTCTTTTTTTCTGATTACCTTTGCAATTGTACGAACTTCTGCTATTCCTAATCTGACCCTTGATGATGATAGTTCAGTATCTTTGAAAGTTTGAGAATAAAGACAACTCCTCGGGGTGGGATTGTATGTTAAGTACTTGTTTTAACTCACCCTACGCGATAATATTGTGCAATACTTCTTTTTTACTCTGAACAAAAAGATTTACTACTATTCTAAATGTTATTGAATGTTGTACAAACAGTTGACCATCTGGAAAGATCAATGATCGAGTACAGAACATAAGTATCTTTTAAATAGTGTATCGAAGATAGATGCGATCATATTAATAGTATATCTTGAAACTATTCTAAATATATTCGACTATATCAAGTACTTACGAAATAATAATCTTAAAATTACACCAACTTTTGAGAGCATCCTTTTACGTTAGTTTTTCTTTCTTTAATTCTTAGCAATTCTCTAAGCTGGATTCAAACTGTCACATTCATTTTCGTTTACGTTCGATATATAGTTCTCTAATGAATCTGTTTTGGTCGTTGCTTCTTTCAAAAATGTTAAATAATGTCGTCTAGGAGATTATTTACGTCGATTATAGTCATTGCAATCCTGAATTTCATTTCTCTGTTCCTGTTATACAGTGCCTAAAATAAAATGCGGATAATGTAAACGACACTGAATTTGACAGCTTGGAAAAATGTCATCAATATGCAAAGAATTAAACAAAGGGGGAAAAAATAATAAAAAAGATGAAGCTGACAACAGTGCAAGAAACCATAAAATTAAAACAATACCAAGCAAAAAAATAAAATGATTCTATTAAAAAAAAGATTATACCTGATGATGACTGCGTGGAGCAGTTGAAACGTTGTGTATTGTGTTAAGACATGTAATTTTATTTATGTATTTAGGAAAGATTATTGACAATAAACCTCGTTCTGTAGTTTTAAGATTATTATTTCGTACATATGAACACAGTACAAGACATACATTCTTTAAACAGATTTTACACAAAGTACTTTGCAGCCAGGGCCGGCTCGATTTGTGTTCGAACTGTTCCACCGAACAGGGCGCAAAAAATTCGAGAACTATGATTTAATTTTAATTTTACTTTCTTGTATATTTTTTATTTATTACAAATTCTTATTATTAGAAATGAGTTAGTTTTGCTGGATGAGTTCAGAAAATTAAATTACTATTGATGAGGGCGCATCGAAAATTTGGAACAGAGCGCCGATTGACTTAGAGCAGGGCTCTGTTTGCAGCTAATTTCGCAAAATACCTCAAGGAACAAATAAATGTGTGGAGCAACTAAACACTATCGAAACGATTAGATGCAGTTATCGGATCCAACTTTAAGACCTTCACTTTTCCTCCAGAGCAAATTTAGTGACCCAACAGAGATACAAGTTTACAGCAACGTTATCTTAAATATAATAATGAGACCCAAGTACCGGTCTAAAGTTTAATACCCAGGTTATTAAAAGCATAACACTGCTCGATGATCGCTTTCCGTTACAGAATTCAACAACACTAAAAAAGGGCGCTTAGTTCCTTATTGAACTAAATTGCCCATAGCAAAATACTGACAAGTTTAAAAAATGAGATAATGTCGCTTTGTTTTTTGTGATTAGCTCCTTTATCTATATCAGAGTACAACTAGTTCATTCATAAAATGTAAAGGTTCCAAGATGCAAGGAGTCGAGTACATGGGAGAGCCACAAAACGTCCATAAAAGACTAATAGTTTTTTTCGACGATCTAAAAAGTGCAGGCAGGGTTTAGGACCTGTTCGGTTTTGCTATCGAACCCTCAATTGTTAATAGAGTTATGGTAGTTTTGAAGAAAAAAACTAAATTTCACAAAGCGCCTAATTCCGATATAGATAATCATGCGAGGGTTAATAAAAAATAAACCGAACTTTTTTCCTCCTACTCTTCAATCTTAATAGAATTCACATTTTTTTAAATATTGATGGAAATAATACTTTACCTTCATATTTACACACTTTCTCCATCGGATTGTCAGTTTTTCAATTCCTGTGTCGGGAGACGTGTGCAAAGCCAGTTGAAAAGGAGCCCTGTCATTTCTTTAGTGTTTGCATAACATTACGTCATGTAGCAAACGCTTTATACTATTGAAACACCTGTGTTTTTAATGATATATTTATTTACTCCCGAACTGTTCACCTATTGTTCACAAAATGTCTGTCGGTTTCACATTTTCTTTCATTAAAAACTTTATTATTATGAGTTGCGTAACAGAACTGCCAGCTCGCCCAATGGGTCGAGGGGTGTTACCCCTCCAAATCGGCGAGCACGCACCCTTAACTATAAATTTGCTACTGTTAAAAATTGATAGAAAATCTGAGGTACATAGCTTTCTCACTCATTGTACTAGCCAGGATTTTTATTGTGGTTTAGTCCAAGGTACAATTGGGGGGCCAGAGTTGTGTAGGCGTTTTTATGGATTTTTAATAGTAAAAAATTAAGTTAGGGTGGATGTACTCGGAAATTTGGAGGGGTGCACACCTCCCGATTGGGGTAGTCTGCCAGAATCACCAATGTGGTGAATGAACACCATGTGCGTGGATTTTCTCAGGGTTCTCCCGTTTCCCACTTTCTTCCTTCCACCAATTATCTTATCGTCATCCATACAGCATAATCCAAAGTTTTCTAAAGGCCTTAAACAAAATTCAATTCAATTCAACTAGCTGATATTGCATTATGTGTGAAGAAACGAAGAATGAAGATATGATCCAATGTTTGAAGTGTTGCGATTGGTTTCATGCCAAATGCGTGAAAGCAAGTGCAAAGAATATAATATTTATTGTGGCAAGTGTAGAAGTGGATGATGCTTCAAATAATGTATTGTGTTAAAGAAAGCTTAGTTTTGTTTCTCCAAGCAAAGCTAAACTGCTAGAACTCTCATACGCATCACAAGCTATGACATTACTACATTGACAATATCGTCTTATGATTTTCATATTAGAGTACTTTTTCCAAACTCCCATTTTACTACCGGTTAAATTTATAGTACTATTTATACAATTTATAGTACCTTCTTTTAAATTGCACCCCTTTGTATCTTCACAGCTTCTAAACCATAACACCTGGAGTTTTGAAAATGTGTATGTATATGCTTAAAAGACCAAGCTACAATATAATCATTACATTTAAATATTCTGCCATAGATTATGTACAAATCAAAGAAATTCTTAAAGCGGTATCATTTATAAGACTTGTGAAAATAAAAATACCTTAACGAGAATCGAACCCCAACCTCCCGGTAAATGACCTTGTAACCTACTGACGCGACGCAGGCGCAAGAAAACGCTTTCGAAAATGTATTTGAACCACACACACACACACACACTGTTGATTGGTGAATACGTCACGTTATTTGACGTTATTTCTCTGGCGAGACTGTCCTCAACATAAAGCCATACTTTTGCGATTAAAAATCAACAGACAATACTGTTAAGGTAAGCCACAAAGGAAGTAACTTTCGGAGCAAATACAAATAAAGTTATACGCGTTACTAGGCACAAGAAATTTTGTTAAGCTTTACTTCTGTTGCCAGTTATCAAGTCATGAAATTCCAGCACACTATGATCGAAATTAAGTGAAACTTGAATTTCTGTTTTTATCAGACTTACTAAACCTTTATTTCTAGTATCTGTCGACTTGTTTTTAATGAATTAAAAAAAAAAAAAAAACGCGTCGGGATCAGGCAGTGCAGGAAATGGATTTTTTTTAATCCCCAGTTTCCATAACATTTTTTTTTTTTTTTGTATTTCCCTTATTACCATTTTTGTCATCCATACATTTTCATGTTGTTTTTTTCTGCGTTCTGCGAGTAAATACTGGTAAATAGATACTATTTCCGGCAGTGGGACCAGGAATGCTTAGAACATATCATCATCAGTTTATTTGGAACAGAAACTTAAATTAGAGAAAAAGAAATCGCCCATTTTGATTTCACATCATACCGGTAGTTTTGATTACTACATTCAACATTACGTAATCCATTCGGTGTCGTGCGAAAACACCCTGCTTGGGGAACTCACTGTTTTTAGTGCCAAAACGCCCTTCGCGGAAGAGCATATCTTATCAGTTTAGAAATACCACCCTGTAGATGCGAGCCAAAACGCCCTTTCACCTTTCCAGGTGTTCGTGATTGCTAAGCAACAACAAAAGCATGGTTGGGGTATATCAGGGCTGTAAAATTGTGTTGGGGTTTTATATTATTCGCATCGGCAAAGTGTGTGCAAGGTCTCATAATTCACGTTGGTAAGTAATAGGTAGAGGTTCTGAAATCCAGAGTCAATTGTAAGAAGTGAGCCAGGGAGGAGTTAACATGCGTCCCAAAGATCTTTCAAGAAGAGTTTGCAGAGGTGACCAACATGGGATTTGACTTTGTGTGTACAATGCCAACGCTCATTGCATATAAGTCGAGCATGTACAGGGCACGAAGACAACACATCGCGAGATTTACAAATGGAGATAGTTTCATTCTGAGCGATACGTACCTCAGTCCTAACAACCGAACGGTTTTCGTTGGCAGTAAAATAGGTCTTGAATGTTTAGTGGGCAGTGACCTAATTGGAGACGGCAGACTCAAAAGTTGTCCGAAATACTTTGCGCAAATCTACACAATCCATGCCGAGGTGCAGGGGTTAGTTAGGCCAGCTGTGTATTGCCACCTTCCTTCCAAAACCAAAGACATTTACATTCAACTTTTCTCATTGCTGAAGTCGCACGTTCCGGCGTGGTAACCATCAAAGACCATGATTGTCGACTTCGAACTCTCAATTCTAGCGTCCCTCCGACAACAATTTATTGAGTGCAAGTTGCAGGGTTGTAGCTTTCACTTCAACCAGTGTTTGTGGAGAAAGGTGCAGGACCTCAGCATGGCAACTATGTACAGGGATAATGAAGAAATTAGAATGCACATTCGCATGGTAGCGTTCCGGTGGACGGACGTTGAGGAGGGTTGGCTAACCATCATGGAGACGTCGCCAACAATTGGCAAAGCTAATCAGTTCAACGACTACTTTGTGCAGAACTGGTTAGAAAATGAAAATATCGGAGATATGTGGAACTGTTTTGGACTACACCATAGGACAACGAATTCGACAGAAAGCTGGCATAGCCGGCTAAACCGAAGAATAGGGAAAAGTCACCCAAATGCTATAGAATTAGGCTAAGGTATAAAAGGAAGATTCAATCCATTACAACACATTGTAAATGAGGGCGGACTTACACTTGAATACCAAGAGAAGGAAAAGCAAATATGTTAATTTAGATAAGAGAATTGCTAGCGCCATTCGCCAATACGCTGCAGACAAAGACATGAGAAGGCTGTTGAGGTGTCTAAGCTACGTGGCAAAGTTGAAGTAGTGCATCCCGCAAATATGACAGTAGCGTAGTAGTAGCGTATACACATCATAGTAGAACTTCTGTGACGAGTTGCTCTCCGCAACAATGATATCCATAACAGGGGGCCTTTAGGAACCGCCTAGGAATATGGTTGGGGTGGGATATGAAGTAAAGTAATTCACTTCATCTTCTCCATATCCCTGGGTGTTCCTAGATTGGAAAAGTGAAAGGACGTTTTGGCACACATCTGCAGAGTATTTGTGAACTGATAAGATCTGCTCTTCCATGAAGGGCGTTTTGGCACTAAAAACAGTGAATTTCCCAGGCAGGGTGTTTTGGCACTGACTCATTCATTCTTGTGGGCAATAAAATCTTCATAAAAATCATCCAAATGAAAAATTGAACAAATCTCAGTGAATTTCAAAGCATTAATCATTTCTTCAAATCAAGAATATTAAGCATTATCTTTCAAATCTAAAGCCCCTAATTTCTTAAAACTATTAGCATAACTGAAGTCAGTGATGCTGATGAAAACATATTCCGCAGTCACGTAAGGAAGTTAAATTTCACGCAATCAAGTGAAGTGGTAAATCGGTAAATAGTTGTAATCCCACGGCAGAAGCGAAATGTTTAAATACGGGGGAAAAAGATGTCCATAAAACATCCTGTTAAACGGGGCAGCATTACTTCCCTTAAAAGACGGGAAAACCTTTATAATGCGGGATGCTTAGCAATTCTTACGTTGTAGAATGTGAACTCTTTAAACCTGTGTATAGATTCAGGTTTTTACTCAGATATCAAACGATAATCTCAATTTTAGTCGTAGTGAATTAATTAAACTCCATTACCTTAGAATGTGCCTTAGGCGTACGCGAGCAAGAGTAATGCACCCGCCTGAGCCTTATGCCTAAAGGCCATAAATCAAATTAAAAACTAATGTTTGGACTTGGTAGAGTATTTCACATCATAATTGTCGGAAACCTATTTTATATAATTATCGGTGCTTGAACTAACTGGTGGGGAGGGAACATTATAACATGAAAATAATTTAAATCAGGGGCGTATAAAGGGATGGATGCTGCTGCGATAAGGTAGTAAGACCCACCTCACCTCTCCAATTCTTCAAATTAAACCAAACGGTCTGTTACTTTCGTCAATCTTGGACTTGGCTGCCGCGCACTCTTGCTTGGTAGCCTCCTTTGGTATTCAGTTTGATAGGACGCTGAATGTACCTTAGATAAGATAAGATAAGATAAAATTAATTGTATGGGCGGTATGTACCTTAGAGTGCCAGGCCTAGAGCACTGAAGAAAAGTCTTTAGCGTCCTGGCCGGTATTTGAATTCGGGCCGCGCGATTCATAGTCAGACTCACTACCGCCTGAGTCACGGTGACTCTCAAGATAACAACTACTGTTGTTATATTTGAATTATTACAAATAATTCATCGGTCGTAACAGTTATAACAATTTAGCAATATTAACTTGTCCACCTCTACCAAGCAGCAGCTTTCTTGAACAAGCGCCAATGTTCATAGAACTAACTATAGGTTGTGTGAGAAGTGACGTCATTGTCTCAACCAAGGAATTTTAGAATTAGATGATTGGGCAAAATTAAAAAGAAATCTGATTCCGAGCATAACAACGTTAGTCTGCCATCTTGGTACGCACAACCCGAACTTATGAGTAAGAAAGACTTAGGGCTTATTTTCAAGCCCGCTTGCGTTGCTTGCGATTTGGGTGAATAGCAAATTGATAAACACGTAATAAAACTACACCACGAAACGCCACGTGTTTCAATTGGCTACTCACTCTAATCGCAAGCAAAGAAAGCAACGGAAGCGGACTTGAAAATGAGCCTTTAAAATAAAAGTGATAAGCTTGTAAAAACGAGGCTTTACTGTTGTTTTTTTTTTTGTTGTTGTTGTTGTTTAATTAATAATATATATATTTAACCAAATTAACATATCAACATATACAGTTATGAACAAATAGCGCTCTTCTAAATTCTGACTGTGCGCACCAAGATGTCAGCCTGAAGTTGGTACGCTCCGATTCAGATTTTTCAATTTTTGCTTATCATCTTATTCTAATGAACTTGGTTGAGTCAATGATGTCACGTCTGACACAACCTATAGTTACGAGTAGTTCTATAAACGTTGGACGGCCGCAACAACTAGCACCCCCATGTGCTAAGAGACGAAAACAGAGACAACACTCAACGTATTCTTGCATAACACCTTCATCCCCACTCCCCATCCATCGGCTGCCCTTTGTTTTTCCCAATTATGATACGAGCACACTTCGTTTCAGCCATGATGATGCTCTGTTAGTTTTTTCTATTTGTAGCCCTACAAACGAAAGGATAACATTCGTGGAAAGTGTCTCAGTTTCAGAGGTTTAATAACCATGGTCCTGTTATCAAGTGTTTTATTTGTATAACAGAAGAAACATAGAAGATAACAATAAGAACAGTTATACAGTCAGCTGTAGAACCAGATATTAAGAAAAACAGGAAGTGTTTTCCTATCTCAAGGTTTAGGCCAAAAGATGTCCCTCTGTACCTTGAACTTCACATGTCTACACATTCACGTTAATAAAAGTTCCACACGAGTCCTTTCTCCTCACCTCCCCCCTCCTCGAACATCTCCTAATCTCTCTAGCCAAGTCCATTATCTTTAGGTCAAATTCTTACACCATGTGTAGAAGTGAAAGGATTTCCGTGATCGTAAAAAAAAGGCCTTTTTCCTTCTTTGATGTTTTATCTTGTTTTTTCTTATTATTATTCTGTGTTGTGTTTTTGTGTGTGTATTTTTAAGGTCAAGAGTCTGTGACGAGATTATTATTTTGCACATTTGGAAGAAAATGTATGATTGTGTATGTATGTATATGATGGATCAAGTTCAGTAACTTGTATTTTCTTTCCAAGAATAGAGAAATATCTCTATAACCAACGTTTATAGAACAAACTAAAAGGCTGCCTCGTAGTTACACGTGACGTCATTGGCTTAACCAAGACTATTAGAATAAGACAGTTCAAAATTTAAAAAAACTGCATCCGAACGTGTGCCACCTGCCATCTTTATATTCGTAGCCAGAGGTTGAGATAATGGTAAATAATTAAAGTGAAAGTGATCAGCTTAAAAAAACTACTTTTTACTAGTTTCTTTTGTCTTTTTTTAAGTTGCTTAATGAATAGTATATGTTTAAACAAAACTAGCGTATTAATAATTCTGTGTAAAGTTTAATCTTCTAAATTCTGACTGGGTACTCCAAGATGGCGGACTGACGCTGTTACTTACGGATTCATTTTTTGGCCTATCCTTTAATTCTAACATCCTTGGTTGAGTCAATGACGTCACGTGTGATGCAAACTATTACGTAGTTTTATAAATGTTGTCTATAACTCTTTCGGGACGGGCGTAAGCCGTAGTGCTGTTACCGCCCATAAAATTCATTTTATCTTTGTCTATAACTCCTTATAGTGAAACACATTAGAAGGAGAGGACACAGTAATGAACAATGAGATATAATTTATGATACTGGAGTGCTCGATTTCATTTAACACCAAGTTCGTCTCTGAAGCAAGACAATCAATATACTAAGATAAAAAGTAAAACAGATACCCAGCTTCAAATATCTGGGAGTTGACAGTATTAAGGAACATAAATCATAAGACAAAAGGGAAATAGCGTAATCAGGAAGAATGTTTTCAGGTCTTGAAGAAACTGCCGCTTTGAGCAGATATGATGAGATGAGACCTGGTAGTAGGGTGAGGGATGAATATGTAGACAAATTACTTATTTATGCTGTCCGTAAGTGCTGTCCCTCTCCCTCTCAATTCCTTATCAGAGGTTTGCCTGTCATAAAGCGCGAGTCATCAGCACTTCACGTGCAGATCAGAAAGGGGTAGGTGGACCGAGAGACAACAAGAAAGAGTGGTAGGTAAAGTGAACGTCCGAAGCCGACGCCCACCAACAGTGACGTCAACCTCTGCGTTTATGGGGACATTTGTACCGGATGCCATGAAATGCGTGACAGAGATGCACATGAACAAAAGAATTGAGATGCAACGCAAACTCAATCTCTCTCTCTCTCTCTCTCTTTGTGTATGTGTGTGGAAACATGTACACGTACTTCTGCACACACTTACATAGCTACTATATCTCTGTACATAATCACGATGTTATCCTCTGATATTAACAACAGAACATGCAGGAACTTCCCTTCCACCTCCGTCAGGAGAAAAAAATATAAAAGCAAGACAAAGAGCAAAATCAATTAATGTGTAAACTTTTGGTAGTTGTATAAAGGGATTTCCCCATCTTTTTTACACCAGACAACAGAAGGTCGTGGCACCCAGCTCTTATGGTCGCTGGCTTTTGATAAGCACTGGAAAAGTGGCACGGGTTCGAGTTCCGCTCATGCCAGTCATCCTGACTAAGTCTTTCCTATATTTCATCTAAACCCACCAGGGGAATGTCGGGGTGATTCCTGTAATAAAAACCCTGGCCGCTAACTTCACAATTCCTCCTTCTACTCCTTTTTCGTCAATCCCTTCTCCCAAGAGGCGCGTTTCTATTTAATTCGGGAACAGGTTTTCAAGTTGTTGTTGTTCTTGATGATGATGATGTTCTTCTCGGAGGCAAGTCGGAAGGTCCCTGAACAATATGAACCGATGGTGGTTTGCCATTATCTTATCGGATGAATATCACGTCCTTAGGATGAAATCCACAGCATGTACTGACTGCTACCGAGTAATCCAAAATAATGACTGGGGTCGGGTAACACCTGTCTACTAGCTGGAAACAGGTGATATCCGAATACAGACTGGATCCCGGTAATACACGTGAACTGATGGAAGCCAGGTAACATCCGGGTACTAGATAGTAGTACATCCGGGTACTAGATGTACTACTAGACACCCGTTTGCTGATTCCTCCCTGCTGTGCTAGGGTGCAAGGATACTCATTTTAGGTGCAATTCATCATTCTCTATTAAAGTGCTTTTGTGTATTTTGTGTGCAAAGTGAAAAGGCGGAACGCCTCATTTGTGTGCAAAGTGAAAAGGCGGAACGCCTCAGAATGAAAAGGAGGATTATTAGAACAAAGAACTAAGTTTAGGCGGATGTACAAATGCATTTATTTTTTTAATTAAGCGTGATCTTTGTTTCATCACTAAAACAAATGGTTGTAGAAGGTAACAATGATTACAACTTGCTAAACAATAATTCTTTGTCCACCGTGAATTCCAAATGCTAGAAACAGGGGGAAGGCAGCCAAAGTGGTTTGTTCTGAGATTTAATAAACGTCTGATATAGTGAAATTGCTTTAAGTCAAATGTACTGATTTGTACAGTCACGGAAAAAGGTATTCCTGGAGTCTAGCAATTAAGTAGTCTATGGTCTAGTATTTAGTTTCTATTTAACTTATATTTATGGACTAGATCGGCACCCTTTAGGCTAAGCCTGTCACATCCTCTCCTCAGGCATGTCACAGCTGAAATATAACTGCCCGTCTGCCCCATAAATATATTTTTAAAAAACTACTAAATGTTAGTTTTTATTCAAGTCCCGTAATACCTTATTCCGTGACTGTACAACCAATCTAAATTCATCTACACAAATTATACGAACATATAATATAGCCTCTATATGTGTCGAAATTTTCAGAGTTTTCATTTGGAGTTACAGTTATAACCAATGAAGAATTTATTTGTAATTCATCGTAGTAAGTCATATTACAGAATGTACTAATATTACTTGGTTATAAACGTGAGTAATATGCATCTGTTTATTGTTATTCTATATTTTGCTTCAATACCCAATCAAGACTTCATAGATTTCATTCCACGCTAAGACTTCAAGCCTATGGCATACATCGAGGCTAAGTTTTCAGTGTCGTACATGCCATATAGGCTTGGTCCGGTTCCTATTTTCATTGAATGAACCCCTGGGTCCCTTCGGTGGGTATGTAGACCTTTTGGCGGACTTCTGTTTTTACTTTCAATAAAATAGGAAAAAGTGGAAAGGAAACCTGATGGAACTCGTGTTGGAAAAATGGCCGTACTAGTAAAATAATAGGAAGAAAGCCATTAAAATTATTCAGAAGGGACTTCTTGCGTACCAGAACACACTGCAAACTGTGGAGCATTCTTCCCGTTACGATTCACCGCTTTCTTGCACGAGTGTTCAGAAATCAAAACGGGAGAGCTTGCCGTCGTTATGGCATTTGTTTCAGTCGGGATTTGTTTTCATAATATGTTGAGCGAGTTTTGGGCTCTCGGATATCCAAATGGTTAACGCTCTTGCCCTTTGTGTGAGCGGTCCCGACTTCGATTCGAAGTATGTTTGGTATTCACAATCACCCAGCATCATGAGGATAATTGAGGAGCTACTTGAAAAAAAAAGTAGCAAACTGGGATCATGAAAGCCAGAATACAACGGTGATGGGAGCCGATATGCTGACTACGCACACCAAGCTGAAACTAGTTTGAATTTTAATTTTATTTACCTCTACGGAATGTCGTACCATTAACTAATTATAGTTTAGTTAGTAGACTTTTTTTTAGTGTTCGAAACGTCGCACAATGCGACCGATTCCAAAAAAAAGGGTGGCCAAAATTAAAAAGCTCAAGCTGTGTGTGTGTGTGTGTGTGTTTTTTTTTGGGGGGGGGGGTCGCTGATTACGAATTTGAAGAGTTGCAAAATGTAACCCCCTTCATCCCCTATTGACAACCCCTATTCGTTCAACAGCCTGTATATCATGTTACAATCAAGATGCATATAATTTTCATGTTTTTTTGGGGGGTCGCTGATTACGAATCTGAAGTCAGAGTTGCAAAATGTAACTCCCTTGACATTTTAGCGTATACTTAAATGATAGTTTTTAAAATGAAATATTGCAACGATTTTTTTAATAAATGATTCTTTATTGGACGTAAATTGAGTAATAAATATAGGGGTATATATATTTGCAATTGCTTTGGTTTATAATAATGGAATTATGATAAAATTAATTATTGAAAAATTAGTTTTTATTAATTATAACCATAAATCAATTTATTATATTAAAAATATAATTATAAAAAAAATCGGTTTCATCGTCAGGAAACAAATTTATAGATGCATCAGCCTCTTCGGATGTCGAACATTCTGAACTTGAAACATCGTTTTGTTCAACTTGTTGACTAACTCTCACTGTTAGTTGGAGCCAATAGCAAACTAACAACTTCAGTTGGCAAGCCTCTCTCTCTGTATATATATCAGGCACGCACACACATACACATACGCAAACATACACACTTATTCCATGTCTTCCTATTTCTCTTCTTTTGAGGTTAGATTTGTGAAAAACAACATTGCACGATTCTTCTATCTTCGCTTCTCATTTAGTCCTTTATTCTAATAATATAACTTCCACTCGCTTTGCTTCACTGGGAGCGCTGCCCCCTAGGCCCCCGTGGGGGTTGCACCCTCATAGGGAAGGTTTGTCCCATTTATTGTAACCTCTTGGTCATACAACTTCATAATAAATTTCGCTTCTCTAGCTTCAGTGGTTTGAAAAATGGGTTTTTGGCTGCCATTTTAGATTAAAGATGGCGACTTTTTCAAAATGTTGTAATATTTTCCTAAACTACCTTTATGCCAAATTTCGTACGTCTAGTTCAAATGGCGTGGAACATTGTTTTATTGGGTCCGTCATTTTGGATCCAGGATGGCGACTTTGGATTACCAAATTTCGCTTCAGTAGCTCCAGCGGTTTAGTATGTGTATTCTATACAAGAATGGGTTTATGGCAGACCATTTTTTTTCTTCAAAATGGCAACGTTTTTAAAATTTGGATTTTTTCCTTTACCTACTAGTGATGATGTACAGCTATACCAGATTTGGTGTTTCTAACTCCAGTAGTTTGGACTGAGAATTATGATGAATAATAATTTATATTTGATAAATTATTATTCCATAACTTTCTTTAATATTCTACGTACCATTTCGTTGATTCCATTTTATCTGATTATGATCTGTTTCAATCTGTGTCGTTTACTGCCTCAGTAACACAATCGATGCCAATCGAACAAAGGTAGTTTTGCTACTCCTATTCTGGGACAGCTAAAAGGAAATAAACACTTTCATAAGTAATTTCTTACCATTACAGATGTATTGTAACCAACCCAACATGAAAAAATCCCTAACTATAGTTACTTTTCTTTTGGACTTTTGGCCAGCTTTTTTGGAATCGGCCGCACTGTGCGTGAATCTGCTGGACTTGAAAAATAAAATTTATCATAGTAATGTTTTATGATAGTGACAGTCTGAAGAGCTTTATTCAAAAGTCCATCAATGCTTTGTTTCGTAGCAACATAAAAGCAAAGGACAGAGACAGTGGCGTAACGTTCGGGCCCGCAAGGCCCGCAATGCGGGCGGGCCCAGGTAAAAGAGGGCCCGCGTCCGATTTTCTAGATTTATATTATTTAATACAATTTTAATGTCTAATTTAAGGAGAAATATTGCATGCAAAAGGCACAAACTAAAAACCTGATTGATCCGGAGTCCAGTTTTGTAATGTTAGGGGAATCTCCCATTTGTTAGCAAGGGATGTAGTTAACGACATTGCCCTTTCAACGTCACTGTGACTTTTAACAATTTAGGCTACTAAGGAAATCAACCCTTTTTTTTGTGTGTGTGTGTTTCGTTTTTCTGGAAAATGCCAAAGAAGAATTATATGCTGCCACTCGTTATGCGAAAGATTCCGTTATATCGATGGAGTTGTCGGATTGACTTCATATTTGATATATAGACACCTTACGACCTCTAGAGTGTATATCCGGTGCAAGGTGGCGCTACGACCCAAAATTACAAAAATACTCAAATTCGATTTTTTAAGCAGTTTAGACATGATCACGCCCCTAAGTTGCTGTTAATAAGCGAAGTTATGCGGGGCCCCGGGCAAGTCAATTCCTTGGGGCCCATTTAATTTGGTATTAAGCCTCAATTTAAATTTATCGTCAGTAGCAGTATAACTAAGCATGAGTGACTGATGAATATGAATTTGTTAAAGGATATTTTTATTATTTAAGGTACTAACACTACTTGTGTTTGCTATACACTTTTGTCAAGGGGGGCCGGATAAAAGTTTTGCGGGCGGGCCCACACTCATTTCGTTACGCTATTGGACAAAGTATCAGCTGTCAGAAACACTCATCAGCAAATATATATGTGTGTGGTTAACCTGAGAAAGAGATTATTGATCAAAATATGGAAATTGAGCATTCCGAAACGAAATAAGCGAAGAATGATATTTAATCATCGGTGCGTCAATCCACCTTAAGAATGCCAGGAAGAATTTGTGAACGTGGATGCTCTTTAATTGGAGTACAATTTCAGCATTTGTTTCGAAGGACGTTTCAAAAGGCCCCATTGAAGTTGGTCAGTTCAAGGATGGATCCGAGAACTTTGCAATAAGAAGAGTACATGCTACAATGGCTTAGTTATTTTATCAACTGTGATATAATGCTACATACACCAGGAGGGTTTGAGGAATGTGGAGCTTACTTAATTTTAAAACATATTATTTTGTTCTGTAAAATCATAGTTGAGGTAAATAATACCTTTTATAATGATTCAAATTTAATAGCAGATAAAACAGCATGTCCTTGCTTTACGAAGTGAAAGCTGGCAAAAGATAAAAAAAAGTATAAAAGGCCTAGTAAAAAATCTAAAATTATTTAAGAGAAATTGATTGAATTTAATTGAATTTGATTAACTGCTCAGGCCAAGATAGGAGAGGGGAAGGATTCGGGAAGGTGTCAGCCAGGGCCCAAATTGAAGGTGCCATTCCTACATTTGCCGTGTGTAATAACTGAGGAAAAACCTCAGGTTAGTCTGCCGCTAGGATTGAACTCACTACCTCTCGAATGTTAAGCCAACGTTCTTAAAAAGAGATTAGTTATGTTAATTCATACTAATCGATTAAAATGATCCGAAGCGTGCAGATTAAACATTTTTATATATATATAAATGCTGCGAAGCGTGCATAAATATTATATATTTATATATATTAGTAAGATGAATGCATAATTGCATAGTGTATAAGTAAGTATGAATTACATCCCCAATTACTTTAAACACCCCCCTTCGACTACAATACTGGCGTACTTCCTGCACTCGATACGTTACATATTCAGTTCAATCAGTGTTTTCAAGGGACTGCACTGTGAAGATTTTCTTTCGTGTCCTTGAAACTAAAATTCCTCTACGAAGTCACTGCACAGAAGTAAAGCACTCTAACGTGTGTTAGACGACCACCTCTCTCAGCGTTATGTATCCCTGGTGTGCGCGGGAGTATCTTTCATTTCAGAGCGCGCTGCAAGATGTCCCCTTCTTGATCTTTTATCTCCATTGTTTTATTATCATCCGCGTTTTATTCGGGGTTCTCTGTGTGAGTGGTGGATGGGTAATCTCTTGTTACCCGCTCACGCATGCGGATGCGATCCGATACGCGCTCGCGCAGAGAGAGTGGCGTCTTGCATTCTCCTTTCTCTTGTCCTGATCTTACTCTCCCGCCACCAGGAGCGCATGTGGTGGCAGGGAGAGAGAGCGTGCGTCCCATCGCCATCAAGAATAGGGAAGATTAATATAGAGCGAGGTTTAGGGGTAATTTTGGCACAATTATTTAAAGAAATGAAAATATCCTAACTAATTGTCCGTATTTTGGTACTCACCAATCGCTTAGGGATCTGGCTTATTACAGGACATTTTCTTACAAAGATATTTTGAAACTCATCGAATTGAATTGTTATTTATGGTCTTTAGGCATCTACGGCTCAGGCCAGGATAGGTTATGAGGAAGGATTCGGGAAGGTATCGGCCAGGGCCTGTATTGAAGGTGCCATCCCTGCATTTGCCTGGTGTGACTGAGAGAAAGCCCTGGGAAAACCTCAGTCAGGATGGTCGGCCGCTGAGATCGAATCCAGGACCTCCCGAATTCTACGCCAACGCTCTACCACTGACCTACGGCGCCTCAGCTTTCAAACTCATAGCACGTATACTAGATATAGCCATAAGGGATCGAAACCCAATTGGAACTTGGTTTTGGATATCCGGATCTGATTTTCGCATACTATACCCCGATTCAGATTCTGGATTCGGATTTATAGTTCCAGATTAAAGTTTCGGATATCCGGATCCAGATCAGGGCCGGATTAAGGGAGGTTGGGGCCGGGGCAAAAGTAAATCAGTTACCCTTACGACTATGGTTGATAGGTTACAGGAACTCTAATAGGGTCTATAGACCAAGGTGCGAACCAATAGCCCAGGGTCACCAATTAACTTACACTGATCCAGATAAGAAATTAGGATAGCCGAATCCAGATAAAGAGATTCGTAGAGATATCCGGAATCAGATCAGAGTTTTTGGATATCCCGATCCAAAACAGAGTTTGGGATACTCGGATTCAGATCAGAGTTTCGGTATATCTGGGTCTTGATTCAAGTTTCAGATATCCAGAATATTTTAATTGAATTGAATTTGAATTTAATTTAAAAGCATTTAAGTAACTTTTACTTTGTGCTTGAAGCAACCAAGTAAACGGAATAATGCACTTTAGGTCTTCAAATTCCAAAAATAAAGAGAAAACGACATCCCCTGATCCACTACTGTTCTGCTCGTTATTTACACATCAGTTAGTCACAGTAAGGAGATGAGTGAGTATCTGACAGAGAGAGAGAGAGAGAGAGAGAGAGAGAGAGAGAGAGAGAGAGAGAGGAATTTAAATGTTGTCTTTTCAATACTGATTAATCAAATATACAGATGATAATAAGTCAGGGCTCATCCATAAATCTTAATTCTTAATACTGATTCATCATCATTCTTGAAGGGAATATATTCGCTTAAGAGTGATACTTTCTGTAGGGAATGAGAGAGATTTAATGAGCAATAAAACACAAAACATTTCAAGGCCTCAGGGCAAAGACGTGTGTTCTCAATTTTCTTGATTTTACAGGAGATCGTATTTAAAGTCCACAATTAGCATTACGTATACATGAACATCAAATAGAGATTTACTTGTAAGAGACGGACTCCCTTGATGCATGATAGTTTGTTAAAAATGTCCCTCAAAGAGATAACAGATGGCACTCTTATCTCAATTTGGACAAAACACGTTCTTTTCCGGTCTTTATGTGTCATGAAAAGCAGAAAATATTGCAGTACACGCTGACAATGTTTTGGTTAACTTGTTTGGTGGTAAACAACCCAAAACATATTTTGTAAAATGGGAATTTCGTAAGATTAAGTCTTATTATACAGGATGTTCATAAAGTCAGAAAACCCTAATTACAAAAATTATCTTCTACTTCCGGTACGGTAGGTAGCAAAGTTAACTTACTATCACTGTGCTCCCTGTAATGTGCCATGATGTTAGAGTAAGCGCAGCATATATTTTTCACCTTCGCGAATGCAAGGAAATGCGCAGCGATGTACTGTACGTTAGAAGTCGCCCTTCGCAACATTGCATGCGATGTTTCCCGAAAAGCATGTGTTATATTTGTCTCTAAGTATTCCACAGTTCTCGGATTATCCTTGCACATTCTTCTTTTTTTTTTCAGGTTGAATTAATGTGGGAGTGTTAGGTCAGGAGATATGGAAAGCCACAGCCTCTTTGAAATGATACGGCATCCGTGTTCGAGTCATTTCTAGGTGGAACTAGCGATATGGGACGTCGCCCCGTCTTGCTGCAGCGAACACTAGTTTTCATCTTCTACAGCAAGAAACGGAGAAGTTTGTTTGCTGGGACTTGTGACAGAGCGACTTTTGTACAAAAATCTGCATTATTTTATATAGAACTTGAAGCACTTGCTTCGCAACCATCCACACAGTCGGGTCACGGAAACTCTAATATCGCTACGTGTGTCTGGCACCAGCCATCGGTCTAGTCTGTTGTTTACAAATGCTATTGTCAAGTGAACATAGAACTACCAATGTCGCATGAATAGTCACTCGGTTCTTACATATTAATTATGCAAGTAAATCATTTTTGAATTTCGAGTTTCCTGACTTTACGAACGCCCTATATAAAAAAGCAACACAAAGTTGATTGAATGTTGAGAAAAAATGTTCATCTTTTCGACGTCTTTGTTCGCCGCTTGGCGGATATTTACCAGTTTTCTCAATGTTAATCAATCTGCTTGCTACTGGGGCGTTGAAGTAAGGGGTGATTGATATTTGAAACTGATTATCGAAGTTCGATAATATTTTAATATCGATATATCGAAATACCGAACTTAAATATCGAAACGAAATATTGAATTTTAAAAATCAAATCAAAGTAACGATATATAAAATATCAACAACTTTAAAATATATATATATCGATTCGAAATAGCGAAAATCGGTACACCCTACGTTGAAGTACCCTTTATTAGTTAAATATCTCTGTGAGATGCAATACGCAGTTACAAAGTACTTTTCCGGTTGCATACAATCCAGGAGTTCTAGAAGAATCCTCACAAAATACAAGTTCGTGTCCCATACAAATCAATATCGCGAAACAAAGAAAAATTATAAAGTAATGAATCACACAAACCTTTTTACACGTTCACTGTTTATTACTGTTTTTGAAGTAGTTATAACGACATTTAAAAAAAAATATATTAACGATTTCTTTAAAGAACTCAAACATCTTCGGATTGACTGTACAAAATTGTTTTCATTGTAGTCCGTTTCTTTATTCTTTCCTTAATGTTGTATAGAGTTTATTATTGTATAAAGAAAAGTATAATTGCTTCTTTGTCATTATAAAATATTGTTGTTTATACCGTAATGAAAACAAATGATAGAGCGTTGCCTTTGCATTCTGGAGGTCCTAGGTACGATCCCAGAGCCCTGATTGAGGTTTCTCACTTTCTCCAAGCTTTTGCTCAGTCACACCAAACGGGATGGTACTTCGAAAGTAGGCCCTAGCTGACTTTCTTCTCAGAACATCTCTTGACTAAGTCATAGTTGCCTGAAGGTCATCAATGAAATTAAAATTAAAATAAATAAGAACCCAGTCCTCATGATCCAGGCGGTAACGTCCCGAGTTTCGGATCCATAAGGTTTCCACCTCAGTTTCACTAGACGACTGTCGTGATGGTACCTTAAGTAAGACCCTGGCCGATACATTCCGCATCTGCTACCTATACCCCATCCAGGCCTGAGCCAAAGATACGTTTTTACTTAACTTTACAATAACAAAAAGAATAACAAATATGCCTTTAAACATGAAGGCTGTTATTTATAAGAGTCATAACAATGGTTAAAACACGTCTAACCAATAACAAATTAAATACTTAAGAATGATCGCTAATGGTGAAGTATTTTTGACGAATACAAGATTATTGAATTTATGCCGGAACTCTTTAGGCTAGATTTCATTTATGCTGGAACTTCATTCCGGTGCGTTCCGGCTGAACTTTAGCTCTGCCAAAGGCCATAAATAAATTTAAATTAAAAAACAAAACAAATAGGAGGTTTGTCAGTGAAGAATCAATTCTAGATGTGAAAAAGAGTGCGCATGGTAGAAGATCTTGAATCTATTTTCATTATTTTTTAATTCCAATTTTAGAGGTATCTTTGTGCCAAATTCGAAGCTTTTCATGTTTAATTACGAAATATATTATGCTTCTTCTGATTTCATCTGATTTATTCTCTACATCAACTTACAGGAGAAAGTCGTATTTACAAATCACATCACAAGCGGAACATTTTTAGAAAACAACATTATCAACAATACGTAAACAAATATACAGGAGCGAAAATCATAATAACTAATAAACATCAACTTAGTGAACATAGAAACAAAATTATAGAGTAGTTTAACCAGTTATTTTATTTATTTATTTATTTTTAAGTTGAGATTTACATGCACACACATTGCTCAGTCTGGGACACTCTTCGTTCACTAGCTTATATAGTCAACTATAACAGACCAATGTTTATATTACTAGACTCTGTAGAATTAACGTGCTGTAAACGAAAATTAATATAATTTGTTAGTCTTCTCATACACACTACTACGGTTAGTAACTGAGAGCAGCTGAAATCGCTATCAATTGACTCTTTGAGAAACATACTCATCAGATATGCTAGATAGAGTTCTCAACCCTACTAATGTACAATATACATTATAGGTATAGATTTAAATGGTATCAAAAGTCTTTTTAGGAAGGACATTTGAATCCTTTCTAACATTTGATTGATTATTTACAACTCAACGAGGATTTCAAATTACAGTCCTTGAGACCTGAAAAACGCATAAAATAAGCAATGAAGTGAGTAGACGTCCGAAAATTAGAAACTGTATTTTTGTAAGTCCAAGAATTCGATAAGCAGAAGAATAATAACCACTGGCGTAACAGGCCGATAGGCCCTGAGCCTGCCCCAACGACATCTGTCCGTGTTTGGTAGAACTGTGTCCACCTGAGTAACGGTTGTGTGGTCAGCACTGCGTGTACCTAACAACGAACAGGCGTATCAGGGGCTTTCTAGACCATGTGAGGCCGTCACGTCTTTATTTACGTGACTCCCCATTTTGCCTCACGACGCTGGGTGGACGCCGAAAAGTGGGACTCCAGCCGGGAATTGAACCCGGGACCACTCGGGTCCAACGCTCTAACCACTAGACTGTGGAGCCCCCTAGATAAGCAGAAGAACGTATTGGAAATATGAGCTTGGGAAACATAAGTGCATCGTCCAATACTATGTTCAAGTCAGAAACATCATTCATTATTTATAGCATATTTTTCAAATGAAAATATTATAAATTATTTTCCCAGTGAACACGTTGCAAGGGCATTTGCCTGTACTAAATGAGAGACTTTCCCCATTTTGCACCCGCTGAATAAAGCATCAATATCACTCTGGAATTATAAAAAGTCATCTTCGTTCTTAATCTTGTTGTAGATCTTCAAATCATCTGTGTACCTGAGGAATTTTCTGATTAACTTATTTGTTATGCCACATATTTACACACAGGATTTGAACTTAGGGTTACAGAGTCACTCACCCATAGTATTTCGTTGCAGACGTTCAGTTAGAGAGAGAGAGAGAGAGAGAGAGAGAGAGATTTTCCACAGCTACTTAACATCACTTCCTTCAAAATGTTTACTTGATGAGTCATCCAGTTTCCGTTTTGAATTCCTGTGGCGGCTGAAAAGGAAGGACCTGAAACAACATAAGTAACATAACGAGGAAAGATGCAAGGTCACATTATGCATTTTTCAGACATCAATTGTGGAGGACTTCGTTATAGTCAATGATGGTGATGAGTTTTCTGCCCGAGTTAGGTCTATGACCGAAAGATAACTAGTAAAGATGAACTGATGGGACTTGCCATTGCTTTCCATTGGATGAATGAAGAGGACGTACTGAGGAAGGAACCTACAGTAGAAAGCGGGTTCTGAACCACTGGTGCACCACCCAGGGCCTTGATTACAATACAATGCGCATTTCACTCAGCCATTATAGTCACAAACCCATTATTTTATTCTTAAAATAAAATATTCTTAAAAAAAAAAAAAGCATGAAAAGTTTTAAAAGAAACCCCGAGAGGTTTTTATTCACAGTTACTCCAGATCTAGGAACTGTTCCTTTCAAGTAAGAAATTTGAAAGTCCGTAAGTTGTGACGTCATAGCCAGGGCTTCCAATTGTTCATCTAAAAGAGTACCATACATTGAAATTGTGGGTTAGCTTATTTGATAGATATTCGTAAATATTATCTGGGTCCATTTCCAAAATATTATACGCACAGTTACTCGTCATTTGTCAGTTTTAAATTTGTTTTATTAACAATATAAGGTCTATATACAGTATATTCATTTTTAAAAGGAAGGCATATGTACTACGCCCTCTTAAAACCGTAAGAAACAGCGAAAAACTCAAGTTCTTGTTACAGAAGTTTCCTTTAAATTATTAGCCACATATAAAGAGAAAATTACAATAGAACCGCAGTAATCCGACCTTCGATGGTTCGATTCCTCGCATAATCCGACTATGACGGAGGTATAGGAAATATGCCGGATTTCTTCACTTGTTGAAACACTACGTATATTGTTGAGTCAGTTCGCGTGACTCGTTCTCGTGCTTTACTTTACTACTATTTATTGTTAAAATAGTGATTTTTGACAAGTTGAACAGTTTTCTTTTTGTATTTTTTCCTAATTATCAAATGGATCTCTTTGCACTTTACTCCTATGATAATCCGATTGTTCTTGTGTTCTGACCATGCCCTCAGTCCCAAAGGTGACGGATTAACGGTATTCTACTGTAATTTTCAGCAATGAATTTAAATTTAATTTTTAAGCTTAGAATTTAATATTTAAGGCAACTTTGGTTCAGGCCGTTTCAACAATGAGAATAAGCAATCGTGCCTAGAATATTAATATGATTATTACAATCCGACTAGTTGTGGTTAGGTAGTAAAGCGCTGGCTGGCTTCGCTTACAGTCCAGGACCGGCAATATTGACTTTTCCAGGGTTTTTCCTCAGTCGCACTAGGTTAATACCGGGATGGTTCTCTGGCTGACTCCCTTCTATATTTCATTTCCTTTTCTACATCCTTCAGCCTTGATGTCACTTATAAATCACGTTTGTATACGTTCGGCCATAGTTATTTACACATTCGGAAGTTGACAGACTCTAATTATTTATTAACTTTATGCTGAACTACAAGATATTTATGTGAAAATACGTATTTACTTTTTCCAGAGGTCTGTTACAGTATCGAAATTAGTTACAAGCTAAGAATACAAACTACAAAAGCCAGTACCTGTAATATGCTTCTGAGAATATTGAGAAGGACATTTTAGAATTAAAGTTCCGACTATTGTGCCCGCAACCATAAGCATCTCACACGTAATCGTAGAATATCTTTGTCTCTGAAATATTTCCATGGAATTACTAAGAATATGCACTCATTCCAGAAATGCAGATCGTCGTAGAATGTTCTAAGCATATAGAGATATCCAGGGAATATCCTATAGATATCCGGGGAATATCCTATAGATATCCGAGGAATATCCTATAGATATCCGTGGAATATCCTAGAAATATCCGGGGAATATCCAAGGGATATTGGCAACACTGAACTATTGTAGGTGGTAAAGACAACAAACTGAATATCTATTTGAAATCTAAATAGAATATCTCCTCTGTATTGCCATAACATGGCATTTGTTATACTTAGAAAGTAGATCCTTCAGCCATTTTCTATGAATCACAAGTAGCTGAAACTTGCGTGATACGAATCTCTATTATTATATCTTTATCTTGAGTGTATTATTTTGCATAGGTAAGTGAATATAAAGGGGAATATTTATCAGCAGACCAATTCATTTACATTTTAAGTTTCGACAGAGATGATATATATTTTTATCTTAAGTGGCAGCTCTTGTTCAAGTGTTTATCCATAAAAGGTTTCTTTATTCTTTACCTGTCTTTGTTTCTTAAAATAGAAAAGAATTTTCTAGTATTTTAGAGCATTGTTAATAGTGTTTTGTATGTACACTCAAAGTCCGATATGGGTCCAGTTTTTAAAAGTCCGTTAAATTTTATAATATGACAATGATGAAGGAACATTTCATTTAGCTTTAAAATCAACATTCCATTTATTGTTCTACCCTCGTATGTAAGTTTTGGTGGTGCCAAGTTGCATAACTTTTAGACAGAAAAGCATTCGGGAGGTCGTGGGTTCGATCCCAGCGGCCGACTATCCTGATTGAGGTTTTTCCAGAGTTTTTCCTCAGTCACACCAGGCAAATGCCGGGATGGGACCTTCATCATAGGCTCTGGCCGACACCTACCCGAATCCCCTATCCCGGCCTGAGCCTTAGATGCCTAAAGGCTATAAATAAATTTCAATTCAATTCGATTTTAGACAGAAAAAAATCCACTGCCCATTTTTGTGAATAAGAGTGTACATAGAGAAATCTACAAGATTTCTCTTTGTGAATAAGAGTGTACAAGAATAGGCTATTCTCAGCATATGCTGGGAGTATTCCAAGATATTCAGAAATCATGTTATCTCGTAGCTCAGTACCGAACGGCCGTAGCTCAGTTAGAAGAACGTTGGCTTGGCATTCAGGAGGTCCTGGGCTAGGACCATCCTCAGTGACGTTTTCTCCAATATTTCTTCTTAGTCACACCAGCAAATGTCGGGATTGATCTTTTAACTTAGACCCTGTCTGACTCCTTCCTGAATCTTTCCCCTACCCTACCCATGTTTGAGCCATAGGTGCCTAAAAGTGGTTCAAATTCGCATTTGACTCAGGCGATTGAGAATGGCGGAGAGTGAAGAAAAAGCTGCAAGAAAAAGAAAAAAATGCGGTAATTTACGAATCCGCTACATTTACGCTGGGAATGAAAGGAAACATTGCTAGACGTACATGGATCAAAGGCCAATGATGACCCAACATTGCAGTTATTGTGGTTAGAAACTATAGGCCAGAGCTGAAACGGGTCACCGGGGCAATAGGGCCATTGGGGACAAGTTTTGGAAGAGGACACAGAAGTGTGGTTCAGGCCGGGTCACCTAGAGTGACCCGTATTCAGCTCTGAACAGGCACCAAAGTTTATCAAATGTATCCAACACAGTGCTAATGTTGAACCCAGGCCACGCCGTTCACGCGGTAACGTTGCTTACTTCGGATCGGCAATGAGTAGATAAGGGAGGTTCGAACCCTACGTCCGACCATCCTGATTAAGGTTTTCCACCGTTTCTCTCAGTTAAACCAGACGAATGTCGGTATGGTACCTTAAGTAAGACTTTCGCCAGTACCTTTCCCATCCTGTTCCCAACCCTATCCCGGCCTGAGCCAGAAGATGCCTAAACCCATAAATAAAGTCAATTCAATTCAGTTCACATGACATGAAAACGTGCAAAGTGAAACGACAAAATGCACTTTCTGAAGTTGTTTTTTTGGACCACTCTAACATTCCATGCTTCGTATTCGACATTTTCCACAGATATCTCAACTTATTAGAGACATCAATGCAGTATTTGCGATACCAGACATCGCAAATTTAACATTGTATCCAGTTGAATTTGTTTGCCATCGCGACGGTAACCACTCAAACTCCGCATACTCTGTGTACGTATGGTAGGCCACTATTTCAACTGGATACACCTACTTTTCTTGCTCTCAATATCGCGAAGTGATCGGGAAAAGGCGGTATTTCTGATCCCTACCAAGCTTTGTGATCTCTCTGACCGTCTCTTTGAAACTAGAAAGTCCCGCACTCCTGTCGGAATCTCTGAGTCATATCTTTTTGCCACTTTTTAGCTTCAATTTACACTTCGTGCTCAGTGTTAGTTAGGCCTATCAGTGTAATAAAGCACATAAACAAATTTGTCATGTGTTCTGTTTAAACTGTTCAGTGAAAAGATCCGCCAGCTGAGTATCCAATAAGCGTGGTAAATCATATCACGCGAGCTTACAGGCAATACGAGTAATTACAAATACAGTCAATACTGAACTTTAATCAAAAGGAACTACCTGTTTCTCTCCACACTACACTACCTGTTTCACCCCATATAGCATACTTTTCAGCTATGTACAGCTTTTAAGAACGATTAAAGTCTACGAGGGTCCCTGAATAGTAGCCAACGCGAGGAATCAATGGCATCTGGTGGCTTGCAGAATTAACAAGTGTTTGTTTCGAGAAAAGGAAATTTTCAAAATGCGGCTCTGGCCATCTTGGATTTGAAATTAAAAGAAACAGTTTATCGTCAAGCGCATACAACTGAACGAAGTTTTGAAGAATGGGAAGAGGATAAAAATTTTATTATAAGAATTGATCAGAGCATAAAACTTGAACATACAAAGATAATGAAAGCAAGAATACTATAAAGGAGTAGGGGTTTTTTGATATAGAAAATTGAATATCGTAGTTCCGTATTTTTTGAATATCAATATTTTACGAAAAAAATCGAAATTTCGAACAGAATATCGATATAAATATCGTATCGAATGAAAAAATCGATATATCGAAAATCAAGGTTCAATATGGAAATTTCGATATATTTTTTAATATCAATTCGATTTATCGAAAATTGGAACACCTCTAGAAAAAGTGGGACGTCCCTACCTCGATGTAAGTATTTAAGCAATATACACCCTCCATTCCAAAAGAAACCGAACGTTTAAAAAAAAAACAAAAAAACAATGTACATTTTGGAACAAATCATTTTTATTAATCAATGTATTCCCCTTCTGCATCGATACACATATTTGCACGCTCCAACAAGTTGTCAAACGACTTCTCCATGTCCTTTATTGGAATGGTCTTTAGGACGGCGGTCGTCGCCTTCTCAATGGCTTCAATCGATGCGTGCCACTTTCCTTTCATCGCCAAATGCAGTTTCGGGAACAGATAGAAATCGCACGGAGCGAGATCTGGTGAATAGGGCGGATGATGCAAACGAATAATGTGATTTTTGACCAAAAATTCAGTTACAAGTAGCGAACGATGATGTGATGGTGCATTATCGTCCAAAAGAGTCCAACTGCCGATTTCTCGATATTCGGGCCGAATACGACGAATTCTTGCCAGCAAACGCTTCATGACGCCCAAGTAAAACTCTCCAGTGACTGTCTGGCCGGGCTGAACAAATTCTTTGTGGATAATTCCTTTTGAATCGTAAAAACAAATCAGCATCACCTTAACTTTTGACTTCACCAAGCGACTTTTTTTGGGTGGTCCTTCATCCGGCGCTCTCCATTCAGCACTTTGCCGCTTTGTTTCGGGCTCATA